>OMLB01045886.1:2616-26876 GCA_900302555.1 Myripristis jacobus | reverse complement strand
AATTCACAGCTAAAAAAAAAAAAAAAAAAAATCAACTTTAATTCGGCAAGCAGTGTGTGACATGTTGTTCCGGTCTTGCGGCCAACCACTTCCACATGTTAAAGAGGGGAGCTATCTTGATAGGTACAAAGTTGTGAAATCACTTTTTTTCCCCCATCTCATGGAAAACGAAGCACCATATAATTAACACAAACTATATTTCTGTTTTGAGCGGAGAGTTTAGTTGTAATTTATACTTTGTGATCATATCTGAATATGACGTCTCCTGCATTGTGCGCAGCCATTGCTTTTAATGAATGAAACTGTAACATGTAATCATAAAGTTTAGCATAAAAAAATCATACATGCATGCATATGAAGTGACACAGAAATTATTCTATAAGGTCACTATGAAGTTTGTGAACCACAGTGATAGTCAATGGCTCTCCTGGTTTCACGTTTTTTCACCTATTTTTACCCTCCCATTCGTGGCATCGTGTGGCTCATCCCCGGCTTCCCTACGCAATATCCGTCAAACATGAATGTTGTCATGTGTAGGCTGCACCACAAGGTGTCGCTGTCACTGTGGCTGTAACGACGTACCGAGGATGGCTTTTGGAGAAGTAGTTTGCAGGAATTAAATGCGTTGTCATCGGGGGATTTTCCACTCCTTTTTCCCCATTACTTTCCCTTCTTTTAAGTGCAGCGCCCATCCTTTAACTGATTTTGTCTGTATGTGATGTGGAAAGAAAGAAAAAAAGATAAAAGAAAACTATTGCTATTTTTTATATGGTCATGCTGTAGTGTCTATCAAGGAGGGGTCCAGGGGGTTAGCAGAAAAAAATATATAGTTAAATATGCCTACTACTTCATTCATTTGAAGTTAGAACAGTATCAAAACGATTGGCCTATGCAGTAATATAGGTGAGATTATTGTAACTGCACATTAGGAATACTAGAGATTTCACCAATATTGTATCAATGATACAATATTGGAATAGACCTGTTATATGGTAATGAATAGGACATTTTCACTGTCTACAATATCTATGTATCTATGCTCAGGTTTTCTTTTTGTCACAGTAATAGAGGTGTTCATTCAATTCTGTGTTTGGCATTGAGCTCATAGTTAGTGCTGCTGTTGTACTGGACTGCATTTTATTGAGAGGGTTTCCTAATATTTTGTCCCCTTCGCTGTATGTAAATGAGGAGGACAAAAAATTAGAAACACCTGTCCACATCATGTAATCCAGGACCAGACCTAGGCAAACTACAACCTCAGTAATAAACATAGAATTAAATTTATACATTCTGCACAATGTGAACATTATGAACTTTCTTAAAAGGTAGGATTTATGTCGCAATGAGCTGTATTAGATTGTACAGGTGGACCTAATAAAATGAGTGTTTATAATGTTATAATATTTATATATGTAATATACTGTCGGTTACTGTAATATTCATGAGCTGCAGGGTCTGGAGTCGTTATTGTCTTAGAGTGAAAATGTTTGGTAAGGACTGAAATCTGTTTCGACACAAATGTTACCGTCTTACAGCCATTTCCCCATAATGTAAATAAAGGCCATCTGCTCCAATATCTACACGGCAGGCCGGCTCCGCCTATCCGGGCGTTCCTAGCGTCAGACCCCGCCCACTTCGAGCACCAATCCCGGCTCTGATTGGCCAGTCGTCAAAGTCCCGCCCACGTTACGGCTAGCCTCTCGCCTCCCACTTGACGTCGGCCCGCCCACCAGAGAGAGGACAAAAACAATCGGCATCACACAAGCATACAGTACAAACAGGAGAGATTTGACCAAATTGGCGTGACAAATAGTATTTTTTTTCGGACACAACACGGTGGACCGAATGAGAAAATGGTTTCCCCGGTGACAGTGGTGAGTATCTGCTCCGCTCCGGCTGTGACATTTTCCCACACAGCAGGCGAAAGTAACAATGGCAGAGTAATGAAATGGTGCACTTCCGAAAGGTATAAGGCAGATAGTCCATGCTTTGTGGTGACATTGTCATCAGTCACTGTCCGTTACTGACATTCAGGAGCTGCCTCAGCGTCCAATGCTTTGTGTGCCTCTTTCTTCCTAGCTTAGCATAATGTATTTTTAGTCTCTGCGGGGACAGTGCGTGTCCTCGGGGGGATAATTAAATTACAGTTATATTTTTCAGTCCATAATAACCTCTGTTTGTCAGTATGAAAAAATGGAGACAAATGTCCTTGGCCACCCACGCTTTTCTCAGCGTCTTGTGGGCTCATTATGTGGCACTATGCTAATGGTTTTTTGGGGGGGCTCACAAAGCAGGAACTTTTATTTATTTATTTATTTATTTTTTATAAGGGCACAGCCGATGACTTGACGTGATGGTGGCATATTACAAACAAGGCCTGATTGTATTCCCCTCTCACGAAAGTGCATCTAGTACAGGACGTTTCCACAAATTTCCAAAAGCAGCCTTTGACAAAAAGAAACCCTGTCATGTGACAACCTTTTTGTCTGTGTTTTTTTTTTTCCCTGTGCGCTCCAGTAACGCATGCGCCGAGCGGTGTCCTGCTGTGGCTGGCTTTATTCTTTGCTCCTCTTTTGCTGTGGCTGTGCTTTACATCGGCGGCTAAAGGGCTTCCTGCTCTGTTTTGTAGCACACACCTCTGAAGTCCCACTGAAGGACCAGTTTTGGGGAATGTGGCCAGTGAATAATTCAGCCTGCCCCAGCATCCTCCTAGTTTGACAGAGCTGCTATGAAACTGTACCCCATCTCCAAGGGCTCTGATGGATGGGGTGGTGTAACTTGGCCTGCATCATCTGAAATGTAGCCTATGTGATTGCTGTGAGAGGAGCTTGCATCGGGCAGTGTTTGCCAGGCAGGTTGCCTTTGTGACTGAATCAAGCCTCCACCGAGTTTAGGGGGTTGTTAAGGGAATGTAGAGGAATGTGCTATTATCAGAAACCAGAAACTGTCAGACACATTCATTGCCTTCTGTTTTGTCACTCCCAGTAAAGGTGATGTACTCAGAAATTTAAAAAAAAATAAAATAAAAAATTGACTAGCAGACTGACACCCCTCTGTGACCATTGCAAAGCATCACAACCACCATGATAAACTAAAACAACTTTACCCTAACATTTTTTCCTTTTAAAATAACCTATTCTCATGTATATTTTTCTGTTAGTGCTTTTTATGATTTATGCTGCTTAAAAATGAAGATAAACTCTATTCTCAAACCAAAAGATGGGAAAACAGAGTTTAGTGGGGTACCTCTATCCCTGATGATTGTCCCATAATAGCTATTACAACAAGATGAAAATACAACACTTTCTTTGTAGTCCTCACTTTGGACTGTGTTTTGGGTTCAGTGATCTGGCAATCAGTATGCCACACTCTGTGCCACTTCTGCACTCCAAGGGAATGGTTTCGATGTTTCCTTGTCCTTTACAAATGATATAGAATCAGCTACCCAGAGCACTAACTACAGCCTCGGACTGCAGTTTATTCTCTGTCAGACTCCCTAACTGGTGTCGAGTGTGAATCTGTTGTTAGCGACCCACTGTAACCCAGAGATAGAGTGGGAACTTCACTTTCCCTCTGGCTTTTTTGATAAAGCGGTTGTGACTTCCGAGCACTGTAATTTGTGCCACATCAAAATATTTTACTGCCCTCACCGCCTTCTCGACAGTTTAAACTGGTCAGTATGCAGCACATCGCTTTTGTTGTTTAAGCCCAGTCCAGTTGAAATGAAGGCATATGGATTCAAAATGATTACTCGGTGGAGGAACCCCGCTGCATTCATTGTACTGTATTACTTGTCCTTGGTTCACCCTAAGTTATACTTGGAGACCCAGCAGGTGTAAGATGGAGAGAATTGGTGTCGTGATACTACACTCAAATAGCATTGTGAAATGACTTGCATGCCAGCTACACTTGCCAGGGCCATATTTATGTTCTTGCTGTGCTGCTTTTTCAAATTGGGTGTATGAGGGGGGCCCTCGTTTTTTTAAATGTGCTTTTATGTGTCGGGTTTCTGACACTCAGCTACCATATGACCTAGAGTCACACATCAAAGTGTTTGGTCCTTCCCAGACTGCAGATCCAAGCTGGGTCACTTCTCAGGTCCGTAACTGATGGCCTATTACAAAGGTGCACAAAACTACAACAACTAAAATAATATGTCACTCGTTTTACAGTGTTGTTAACCGAAATGACAGGTGGTAGCTAAAACTACTAAGGGGTTATTCTCCATTTGTGAGAGTATTTTGTGTTGTATCTTACCACTGTTAAGAAAAATAAGCACGTCTCTGTTCTTAAAAGCAACTGAGAATCGCTTTTATGTCGTGGTTTGTGCCCCAGTTCTTTCATTTTAGGTATCATTTCAGAAAAAAGAGGTCATCCTGTCCTGTTTTGCATCCCACCATGGCCGGAAAAAACAATAGCTGGTCAGTGGCCGTGCAAATCCATTCAATCATTAACCGTATCATTCTTCAGCAGGGGATAGAAGCAGCTTTTTTGAAGCCAGTCAACTGTGTGGCCCATGGTAATTCTGCAAACAGCCTTTATTTGTAATGCGCTCATCAAAAGCAGGTAGCTGATAACCCAGTGATTCATTTCATTTGCTTCCCAAATGAGGGGGCACATTGATTGCCTGTGTTGGTGACATCTGATTGTCATATGCGGGTCATAGCCATTGCTCTCGTCTCCTTCAGTGTACCTCAGACAAACTGCCGCCTCTATCAGTGTTAGAGGAATAGTGTACAGCTGAGAGGACACTGCGCTGTAACACCACGACCTTCCCATTCATCTACAAAGCATGGAATAACAGAACTTAGCTGAGTATGACAGAAATAGAAAAAACGGTGCATGCACTTTAGGCCAGTACATGAACTCTGAGACTTCAGGGTTATTAGGCCCGCTCGATGGGATAACTTGATGATATCAGTTTTTAGCTTAATGGGATTTAGAGCCATGTTTGGAAGGGGAGTGGTTACACTGAGATAATACTGGCTTGATTTTATGAGATATGACAAAAAGACAAACAATCTGTCAGCATGAATTATCAGTATCATTTAGGCTCAAGCTTAAATTGGCTAAGACAAACTCTTTTATTGAGTGTCTGACTAAGTCGAGAGACATATGGCATTTTGGTGTATCGGTAGTTTTAATGTTGCTGCAGCATTCAGTCAAGTTCAGCACTAAACTCTGCTTTGTAATAATCCAATGACAAATTTCACTTGGATGATTTGAAATGGTGGGGATGCTCTGTGTCACAGTTGGCAAAGGTGTCTGTCGTGTCCTTGGTGCTCTAAGTTTTAGTTTTGGTTGCAATCTATGCTGGATGTAATTATCCCCCTCCACACACACACACACCCCACCCCTCTTTCCTGCTTGTTCTTATTGTGTAGGGGGTGTTTACATGCGGAACAGCGGAAAGGGAAACTCCAGTTTGAGTGCGATCAGAGGCTCTGACAGCCGCTAATGTTCTCCCACCTTTTTGTAATCCATATTCCCCAGCAACCCCAACCTCCAGAAGCTGATGATCCATGTAATTTTGAGATGTGTTTTATGCAATTAACAGTGAAGCCATTTCTGATCTCTAATTATTTCAAGGTATGTGCCTGGCATGGGCCTACAGATGGCAGACAAAACATTTTCCACCATTTTAAAGGGTATAGACTCTACCTTGTATAATAATAATGTTTGAACCCATCCCTGAATCCGACAGCAGTATATAAATATGTAATGTGCTTTCTTGCATCCTGTACCTCAGTGGCCACCAGTGCCTCATAAACACTGTTATGATATTGTCTAGTCTGGGAGCACTGCCAGAGCCAGCCACCACTATCTCTGTCTCCTGCGCTTGGCACCCACTTGGCATTAATGGGGTGGATAGACTTACCATGTACACACACCCTCTTGTTTTGTCATAAGGTTCTTTTTAATATTTATTTATGTCTCCATTTGTCTTACAAAAGACAGGCAGAGCACATAATGGAGACAAGAGGAGTGCATTAGTGCACATTATAGGCCCAGTTGTAGTTTCGCCTGACTGGCAAAATGCCTGTCTTGCCACTCACAAATTTAAGAGACTGATAACATCTTTTGCGTGCTGGGGAGTCACATGAGGCACTGCAGGAGAGGAACTTCTTTTCAATGGTAAAAATCAGCCCTAGCTAAACCAGCTTATGATTCTTATCTCAGTCTTGTCAAACTGAATGGATATGCCAAAGCAGACATTGGGCTTTTGAGAGACTTTTGACTCCAAACCCATGACTTGGTGGGGAAATTTTCCTTTTAAGCTCCTTTGGTTAAGCAGCTCAAGCTTCAAAAGGGGAAAAAAAATTAAACTACCCTGAGCTGTGTAAGGTCAGTGAGAGAATGAGATACACACAAACACACACACAGTGAGTATGGAGCAAACAGTTAATCCCATTTGCCCAGTGGACCAGCAGGTGATGAGGTATCTGGAAGGAGATACCCGCGGCTACCCCCAAGTGTTGTCCTGCTGTTGTGGAGAGGTCGTGGAGGTCAGGGCGGTCTAGAGGTCATGGGATCCTTGTGCCTGCTCCTGCACTGTAATTTGGCCTGCTATTTTATTGAGCAGTTGTGCAATCAGGGGCCTCCCCTTTCTCTCCTCCTCCACCAGGGGTGTAAGCTATATGAACTGGAGTGACCCGACTCTCTCTCACCTCCTCTCCCTCCCACTTCTCCTCTTTTAGCTACTTATTACTTGACCAGATTCAACTGTCAGATGAATGCTGGTAACCCTGAACTCACTCTTAGCCTCTAAAGCTCCATTTCCCCCCACTGTTCTGTCAACTTCCTTACTTCTTACCTACTAACTTATCCTGTAGTGGACAATACTGTCATTTTGCATTCCCAACATGTTTGTGACGGGTACATAATGGCTTCTACAAAACAGTTACCGAGGGTTACTGGGACATAAAGGGAAAGCAATCCCTTCCCTTATGACCCCTCATTCCCCCTCCTCCTCCTCTTTGTCTCACTGTTACCCTCCTCACCTCTGCACCAGTGGTCTGAGCTCCAGTGAACCCTCACTTGTTCTTCTCCCTCCCTCACCCAACTCAAGTGCTGTTGGTGCCTCTCCCTTCGACTCCCTCATTGACCCCTTGTGATCTCAGAGCCATAGCGGGGGAGATCATCCTTGAAATGTTGTGAAACCCCTCTCTGTTTTCGCCTTTTCTTTACCCCATTGGGCCTCAGCTATTTGGACAGAAAGTACAGAGACCAGAGACTTATGTGTGCAAGACAGTTCTCAAGGAATATGAGATAGAGAGGAGAGGGTGAAGTGCAAGGGGCCGAGGAGGCGCAGGGAAACAAAAACAAGATGTGGAAAGAGGCAGAAAGAAGTAGTAGAGGAGAGGTTACATAGAGTCAAAAAGCAGTATAGGAATTTCAGCCTTGCACTTCTTCTTACTATTTCTCCTGAGAGCTGAGTTTCGCTTCAACCACAGAGCACGTGCATGTCTGACATGGAGTCATGCACAGACAGAAAGAGACAGAATCTCTTCTATCACGCTAATGCCCCCAAACCTCACTGCCAAATTAGGAAAGGTGCATAAAAGTTCACTGCTTATGTTCCCTTCCTTAATTAAAGATGTGAGATATTGTACGTCAGACACAGAATGTTGACTGTTGTGGGGGTTTTTTTGCACCGTCAGAGATATGTCAAGTTCTGGGCACTGGAACAAAACAAGCTTTGAATAAAGTCCAGTTCAAGATAGAGTGACAGCAGTATCAAATTTGAATGAATCACTGATAAATCATTTGGTGAAAGTTTACCCAGTGATGGATGAGTGAAAAATGACATTTTATCTGCTTTTCAGGTAAAGAGCGAAGGTCCTAAGCTGGTGCCGTTCTTCAAGGCAACCTGTGTGTACTTTGTCCTGTGGCTGCCCACCTCCAGCCCATCCTGGTTCAGTGCGCTCATCAAATGCCTGCCCATCTTCTGCCTGTGGGTGTTTCTGTTGGCGCATGGCTTCAGCTTCCTCGGTGCCCATTCCAGTGCCCGTAAGATCTTGGCTGGCCTCATCTTTAGTGCCCTGGGCGATGCTTTTCTCATCTGGCAGGAACAGGGCTACTTCAGCCACGGTGAGGATGAACCTTATCCTCCAAGTCCACTGAGTTTTGTTTTTTGAGGTTTATTAGCTGATAATATTTGTACTATTTATAGATTGTTTTTTGTAAGTTTCTTTTTGCATTCTATTAATTTACATTTTATGATATGATGATATGTTTCTCTATATGTTGAATGTGGTTGAGATCAAAGGATAATGTCCAGTCCAAAACACATGAACACAATTTAAAATCATAAACTGGCAATTTACATTGTGCCTTGGATGCCGTGTTGTTGTTTGATGTTGTGTTCTTGTTATTCTGGCCAAACGTGAGTCCAGTTATGTCAGCAGTGTTAAGCACACATGCAGGCAAATCAGCATAGAGGAGAGAGCGCACACTCCTTTCTACCAATAATCTCCATTGTAGCCACTCCGTTGCACTGCAGCTGCTCTCCATGTGCGTCACGTTTGGCGAGTTCACTGAAAAAAAACACAACAAAAAACAGAACACCCTGAAATAACAAAAACGGCACCAGAAACGCAATGCAAATCAGCAGTCCTGTTCTGAAACAATATTAATATGATTTAGGCTGGATTTTTTTCCCTATAATGACCAAAATGAAGTCAATAAATACATAAATGTGTAAGATTATACTGTTTTCCTTTCATTTGTTAGGTTTATCTTGCACTGGTCTCAGTAATTTGTTTATTAAATGTTCTGTCTTTGATTCATCAGATGTCACCTCTCATTTCTCAACCCAGAAATTATGTGATAAGTTTATTTGACAGATAGGGAGGCTACTCGGTGTAAGTGCATTCATCAGTTGTAATCTTTATGCTGCGTCCTACAGGCCTGCTGATGTTTGCCATCACCCACATCCTCTACTCATCAGCGTTTGGCATGAAGCCCCTCAACCTGCGTGCCGGCCTGGTGATTGCCGCTGTGTCTGCCCTGAGCTACATCCTCCTCTACCCTTACCTGTCCGGGCCCTTCACTTACCTGGTGGCCGTCTACATCGCTCTGATCGGCTTCATGGGCTGGAGGGCCATCGCGGGCGTGCAGCTGGCCAACGACCTGTGGACCTGGACCAAACTGTCGGCCTGCCTGGGCGCCGTGCTCTTCATGGTCTCCGACCTCACCATCGCCGTCAACAAGTTCTGCTTCCCCGTGCCGCACTCGCGCGCCATCATCATGGCCACCTACTACGCCGCCCAGATGCTGATCGCGCTGTCCGCCGTCGAGTGCCAGGACGTGGAGGTGGCCAGGAAGAGATCATGAAGTACCGAAGTCTCCAAGGAGACGGCCCATGAGGATGGGAAGGTGGTAGCCACTCCCCCTCTGGCCCGGTGTGATCATGGACACATTTCACTGCCAGATCCCCAACCCTCAGCCCTCATCTCAGTGCGGCGCTCCTATATCGTTGTTACCATGGGGAGTGACCCACTATGGCCCAACATGGCTATCACCCTACTACCCCACTGCCCCGCTACTAGTATAGTAGTCTCACACACTTCTGACCATGGAGATATGGTAGTATTATCTACAGCCTCCCCCGACAACAATCCTACCTGCCTGTCCTGATTCTAGTATGGCAGTCTCAAAAGCTAGTTACCATGGAGACAAGTATACTACTAATAACCTGCTATAGAGTACAAATTATTTTACTTTATAATTTTATGTTTTAATTTAAGGGGAGCATGTCCCTGGGGACCCTCAAGGAGTGTGAGTGAATGTGAGTGTGTGTGTGTGTGTGTGTGTGGGTGGATGTGTGTTTGATTAAGTGCTCTCTTGCCCCAAACTCTTAAACTACATTAACCCCTAACACGCCTCCCCTTCCTGCGGTCCATTAATGCAATTTCAGTGTTTTTGCGCTTTTCGTAACTGCTGTTTATTACTTTACTTTCTATTACCTTTTTTTTAAAAAGGGAGTTTTTAGTGAAGTGACTTTCACACGTCCAGCTATTCACTCTCCGTTGCTTTGCGTTCCCCTGCATTAAGGGTGCTATTCTCAAAGTCAGGAGTATATCCACACTTGTTTTTATCATTTGTGGTCTCTTCCATTTCACTCACAGCAACCACGCTTGCCTTTATTCACTCCACTAGTCGATACCCTGAACAAATCCACACCCAGCCTCTCTGGATGTATTTACTATTTGGATATCTTTGAAATGCTAGAGGAAGAATGGCGACTGAAACGAGAAATGAGGCAATAAAGTGGGAAGGCAGAGAGAGGGAGTCTGCAGCGATGTTACCGAGCAGAAAGTTTGTATTGTAGCTTTAGTACTTGAACATCCCCATTTGTGTTAAGTAAGAGACGGAGGTTATTTAATGTGGGAGCTGGGTCCTTCCTACTGAGATGTTTTTATTGACACCCGCCTGCTGTCACACACAGGACATGTTAGATATTATAGTCACAGCAGCACACCGTAGACATTAAAGACATTACCTGGTATGTGGTCAAAACAGAAATACCATAAGGTACAAAACACCTGCTACTCCTGTTGGTGTTAAGTCTATCAGGCGCTTTACAGTGTTCTGCCCGCCGGCGGCTTCAGAGACACGCATGTGCAAATATGAGTACATGGACACCCGTCTGTTTACACCTACAGCTCCTGCTGGTTTGGTTATTAGGAAAAGTTGATGGGGTTCTTATTGCTGGAATAGTTCAGTCGACGCATGCTGGCACGGGCGCGGGACCATGTCGTGCTGTCTTAACAGAGAGGACTGTGTAATTGGCTGGAATATTTGTTTATCGAGCGTTTGTTTGAGCCTCCCAAGCCATGCGAGCGTTTATGAAAACACAAGCACACATGCGCATACACATTTCCCAAGGGCGCCCTGGCTCTAAAGGTTGCCACAAGCCCGAAAAAGAAGGGGAACAGGCTCATCGAAGCAAGGGAACAGTTATCCCATTTTTTCCTAATACCCTCATAGGGGACTTCATCAGCTTTAATCCAGCAAAATCCATTGCAGCTAATCCCTAACAGTTTGGTACATATTTCCTCTATCTTCTATCTCACTTTTCTCCCCCTTGCCTTTCACTTGCTTTACCATCGGCACACTTTTGTCATTTTTTTTTTGTGTTAAACTTAAGAATTAATTGTCTATTACTGAATATTTAAGAGGTATAACTCATTACTTGTTTGTGGCTACATGTGAACATGTGTGAGAGTGTGTATGCAAAAGAGAGAGAGGGAGTTTTCACTCCCTTTGTCTCTTTTGATTATGTTCGAGTGATCGTATGTGTGTGTGTGTGTGTACTTGTGATAAGTCAAAACCAACTCAAGGCCAGAAATGCTGTGAACCGTCATGATTTGTATGGAGTAAATGTTGATCGTATACACACTACTAGATATCTGTAATGTACTCTCACAATCCACGGAGACCATTTTTCATGCCCATCTCTTTCTCAGTACTGTGCGACCTCTTAACGTGATGAAGCGACCTTTGTTTTGTCACACTCCCTGAAAAGCTCATGTACGGTCTATTAAGGACAATGGCATTTAACTCTCTCGGTTGGCATCTTAGTGTTGATTCAGGTAGAGGAAAACTGGGATATTGCTACTGTCATACAAGTATTGATGCTTCATATGTCTTTTTACATTTATAGTGTGCATTTCCCACTGTTGAACCTGCCTCCCTCCAACTATAACCTCATATATTATAAGTATATCGGCATTGGCTGTATGAGTAATGCCGCTAACAACTAGTTTAGTCAGAAAAAAAAGTCCAGCTTCTTAAAAATGTATACTTGCTATGGAAAGTATTCGTATTACTAAATCACTGACAAAGGTTTAGCAAAGGGATGCATTTTATTGTTATGGCAGATGTCTAATCTCCTGTGTCGTCAGTCCAAACGCACTCAGTTGTGATGTACTGTACTGTATTTGTTTTGCTCTATTAGGTGTAGCTGCTGAAGGGGGTCACTGTGACATCTAGATTCCTGGATGACAAAATTAGGTGAAAACAAACGCGCATGGAAAAAGAAACAGGCCCCTTGTTATGTGTTCGTTCTGCTGGGTCATTGACCCCTGGAGCTGTCAGTAGCACACGCACATCCACACACACACACACACACACACACACACACCGAAATGTGTTTATGCATCGCATCAGCCACCATGCCAGATCTGCAGGCAGACCATGGTGTTGACACTCATCAGGCTTTTTGAACATGACTAACATCAACACCACACAGTCTTAGGTTGACCGGGCATCGCGTGGACAGTAAGCCCAAGTGGCTACTGCTGAATAGAGCTTTGCCCGACAGTTCCCCATTCTTCTTTCGCCTTGGCAGCATGCTTGTCAGCACAATTTTTCAGCTTAGTCAGTCAGAAATGGTCTGTTTGAGCATTTGTCTCGTGTTCCATATTTCCGCGTTCCTCACGGCAGGGGACTGTCCTCCTTGGTATCCCAGTACTGTTTACGAGCTTCCTCTCCTCACCTCAACCACTTCACTGGTAGATCATTTTCTATCAATAGTTACCATGTTAGCCTTTGTGCTGAATAATGTCCTCTATCAAAAGAGGCCGCTAAGAGATATGTATTTGTGTTCCGCTGTCCTAAATCAGGGTTTTCTATGGGAGAGATGCCAGTTGATATGACTGAGGTGCAACCCTAGTATTGCGTTTGCAGTTTGTTTAAGTAATTCTTTCTTTGTCCCAGTCTGTATCCTAATGGCTACATGCCGAAAGACAGGCTTTATTTTGAAGTATTTCTAAGAGAGATTATTTTTGTTGGCCCACCCAGACTCTGGGAAATCTCCATGATTTTGAAAACTGAAGCTGGTTTTTTATGAGAGTGACAGATGTGTTGAAGGCAAAAAATAACTCCCAATTCCAGATTTGGTCAGACAGCCACCAGTTATTAACCCAATCTGGTGGATTTCTTTATATATATATATTTATGCCGGTTTGTAAGAGGCTAAGTAGCTGGCATCCTTTCATCTTTTATTCCTTTTATGTCCTTATTTGGTAAGACATTACCAAAGCTCACAGTAATAGAAAGCTCATTCACTCATTTCGGCGAGTGGACCCTCTACAATTCAAGACTTGTTAGTGTTCGAGCCCTCTCACGTATCAAGCAGCCTTTTGTTTAGCAGAAGACACATATCCCTGTTGTTGCAGCAGGTGCGCTTTTGGCCTCCCACTTAGGATGGAGGTTATTGTTGTGAGATACTGTAGCTGGAAGAAGTGAGGAGGTGAAATATGACTCACAGAGGAAGACTCCCTCTCCATCCAGCGCGCTCGCTGCTCTCCTGTCCCTCACAGATGGCAGGCCAGCAGGCGCATCACTTTACCTCAGCTCGTCAACAACTCTGTTGTTCTGGGCTTTGTATGTGCAGACAAAGGGACCTGAGAGGGCTGTGGGAGGCCAGTTTGGTTTGGCCTGCGCAGTGAGTGATGAGCTGGAACCAGTAGCTGTTGTTGTTGCAAAGAGGGCTGTGGTTTCACTTGCTCCTCTTATAAAGTTGGCACTTTTCCTTGATTGAAAGTTTTCTCTCTATACCTTATATTTTTGCTGTTCTTTATTGTGATCTTGAGTTTGACATTTGCGGTTCATGTGCTGTGCTCATTGTACATGCGGTGGCTGACATTCATACAGAGCTGTAAAATTTGTGTTATTATTTATGCATGACCAGTAGGTTTGAATTTATTCTCAGTGTCAACACTCATCTACAGAAAACTTCACACTGGTCCAGTCTTGCACCCTGGCATTTGATCACAGCAACAAACCCATGATGAACCCATGATGTTGCTTTTAGATGAGAGAGAAAAAAAAATCTGTTCATGAGAAGAAAGTATAATGATGCTCTCTTCTCTTAACCTACTGTGTTCTGCACTTTTCTACAACCTGATTAAGGCCAGTCAGTACAATCTCTCTTAAAACCAGCCACCATATTAAAACAAAGGATAGTTGTGTGCTGTATATCATTTCAAGTATATGCTACTCTTTCCTTACCTCCTCCTCACTTTCTTTATTCTTCTAAAGAGAGAAAATAGAAGTGACTGTTTGAAAGCAGTGTTTCAAAGTTGATGGTTTGAGCACAAGAAAGTGAGGCCTCACTGCGTGAGAGAATAAACTTTTAGTATTTCTGTTTCAATTGCTTTTGAAGTGTTACATAGCCTTTATGTATAGACCTTCCTTAAAAGTGTTATCGATTTTTTTTTCCCACAGAAAAAAAGAGAAGTCTTTCTGGCTACTATGGGAAAGTAAGGCCCATTATAAGACTACATCTTTTGACATTTTATGAACAAATATTTTGGTAACACTTTACAATAACAGTACAACAATTAACGTTACTTAACGTTAGTTAATGCCGCAGTGGTTAATTGTTAATGTTAGTTAATGATTATTATGGCATTTACTAATGTTAATATCTACAATAACCCTTAAATAACATATAAATCAATACCTTAGCATGAACAGCATTAGTAAATAATTCTTAGACATTAGTTAACAGTTAGTTAACTGTTACTTAATGTTTATTACCTGTTACTTAATGGTTAATACGGCATTAACTAACGTTAATTGTTGTACTCTTATTGTAAAGTGTTACCAATATTTTTTTTTCCCTCATGTGTTACATTACTTTACATTGTTGTCCTTGACTTTCACTTCGATTTATTTCTTTCATGACTGTAGAGATGAAAATGTTCCCTTCCTGTAGTGAAACTGCTATGAATGTGAATACCTATTGGAGAAATAAATGCAATTACAATGCAACTTCACTGCTGTGTCCTCTGGTTCTCTTTGTTGGTTTCCTAAATTCTAAGTGACCCAGATTCAAAAACTCAGATATTGCTGTTTAGTGTTCAAGGTAAAACAACTTAAATCGCTTGATAGAAATTCTAGTTGCCTCTAAAGTTGCTGCCAATACTTAATAACAAAAGTACAAATGTCTACCACCACAAGATTACCTTCCACTTGCCAGCGGGAGAGAATTAATGCAGTACACAAGCCATTTTATCATGTTTTATTTCCCTGGAGAAATCAGTGTTATTGTATCTCTAGAGAAGATTATTGGCCCTCAACTGCTGGTGTACCATTAGTGCAGAAATGACTGGGGGACAACACAGAGCACTGTTCTAGTGACTGCTCGACTCCATTGTCTGGTAGTAGTGGAAAATCTCCTTTCAGCAGCCTTTTGCCCTGTGGGAACTCATCCAGCTTCCTACCAAGAAAGATTTCTCTTCCTAGTTCTGTCTTCGTCCAGCCTTCCTCTCTTTTTGTCTGCTTCTTTCCGTTTCCCTTTTTCTCAGACACACACACACACACACGCGCGCACACACACACACACGCACACACACAGTTTACTCTTGTAGGAGCAATGCCAGTCCTCTCCCAATGCCTGTCATTCAGTCTCAGCCAAGATCCAGCCATCAAAGGACTCCACTCTTCCACTAAAATGAGTTGTCTTGCTTGGTGACCACAGACGCTGAAATCAACTGAAATGATGAAATCTCTTAAAATGATGTCATAATCTCCAAACAAATCTGAAAGGTGAAGGTCGAAGGAAAGAAGCAACATTTAATCTCACTGTTGTACAATTCCCCAGTTTCCTCCAGCATCCCTCCATCCAAGTGAGAAGCAGATGTATTGAGAAACCTAGAAATGGGCTGTCCACCCTGTCTCTCTGTGTAGTTTATTTATGCAAATGAAATGCAATAAAACTGATCTGAAATGCTCAAGCATTTAGCTCCAACTGGACAGGGCTGTATTTATTGCTTTTTTAAATACCAACTGGCAACCTCGCTGCACCCTCACATTAAAAAAAAAAACATCATTTGCACTTTCTCTCCAAACTACCTCCACTTCATTGTCTCTGAGCTGAGCAGTGTAGAGACGGGAGGTGCCAGTGACGTAGGTTTACTGCCTTTTGGTGCTTAATTGATTTGAACCTGGCGACTCAGTGTGTTGCACTGCTGGTCCACCGGTGGCTCTATAGAAATGGAGTTTGTGTGCGCCAGCATGATGACGTCAGGAGGGAGAGGGGTCGTAGCCTCTCTCAGCGTGTCTGGCAGCTCTCTAGCAGACCACACTCCCTTCTAGCAGCAGCACAGCACTCCACAGCGGTGCCTATCCAGAGGCTGCATGCACCATTGCACTTAATGTATAAGTAAATTTATTTGAGATGGACCAAGCTATCGGCATGGAGAACCACCTCAGTTTCACACCAGCAGTTTCCGACACAGCTGAAAATGGCCCTGAAGCCAGCAACATTTTTAGAGCAGACCCAAATTCTCACTCTAACCATGACCTGAGAAAACCCCTGGCCAAACATAGCCATCTCTAACCAGTTTAAAAGCACCAGTCTAAAACTGTGGTTGTTTGAAAACTGTTTTTCAAAAACTGAGCTGGCGGTTTCCATGCCTGCAGCTTAATGATACTGACTTATTTGCTTGCTTTAAAGATTCAATTTTTTGGCATTTTTGCCTTTATTTGATAGAGACAGGAAAGACTGGGGTTGAGTTTATATGGTATGTGCCTTATCAAACCGACTCCCCAGTACCACCCAAGGGAAATCAAATGTTGAGTAGGTGCACTAACGTTTTATTTAGGAAATATGCATGCAAATTTACTCAAAGATTCCTCGACTCCTGAGATCTGATGCCAAGTGGGAATGCGCTGTAAGGTGGGTACTGTGTTTCGCTAAACAGAATGATTTTTGTTTCTAATGTCGCTTACATCCAATCCATTTGGCTCAGCAAGTGGGATGACATAGCAAGTGCTGTGAAATTTGAGTTGAGTCAGGAAGATATGGTCTACTTGGAATGCAGAAAGATGAGAAACAGAGCCTGCTATGGTTCAAAGAAAAGAGTGTGTGACTAAAGAGAGAGAGAGAGTAAGACAGAGAGAGAGAAAGAGAGAGAGAAAGAGAGAGAGAGAGGGAGAGAGAGAGAGAGGGAGAGAGACATACAGACAGACAGAAAGGACCATCTCTGACTGAGTGAGCTGAATAAAGAGAACCACACATTAATTTGTGTGACCTCTAGTGTTCATTTAGTGTATTACCTAAGTCAAGAAAAATTCATACAGGCATCTATTTTGAACAAATGACAATGAACCAAAAACAGTCAGAATATGAATATGAATGATATATTTCTACTGCCCAAAAACTCTTACTTTTTAACCAAAACTCTTGTAAATGGCAACAATACGTATAAGGTCTCTGGACAGTTATACTGTATCTTCTGTCATTTCTTTTTTTGTAGCTGTAAGCAGGTCACGCAGTCATCTTACAAGATAAGCTTCTCTTTGTTTGCACGTTTGGTCAGGCTTTCCAGAAGTCCCTTGTCATCCTTATCTGGAAGACATGATGACACACAGAGAGACACAGGATTACTCACAACCAGCTTCGTTTCCTTCCTCCTTCCACTCCCTTGTGTCTGTCACTTACCAAAGATCACCAGCTTGCAGGAGCACTTGGCCATGCCCAGTGGGTTTTCCAGCACCAGGGTGTATTCTCCACCATCTTTAGCTCCACAGGAAGGGATGACGAGAGTACACACTCCGTTGGCTGTACTCTGCCAAAACCGAGGGGAGTCTGAGATCTTTGATTCTCCCTTATACCAGCATGCCTGCGCAGGGGAGTTGCAAACATAATTTCATTTTGGACAATATCATGGTATTCACAATGGGTGGAGGTATAGCACAGTTGGTGTGGAGGGTTTGATTACGATAATTAAGCAGGTGAAATTCTATTATTACTGTTATTGTGAGAGGAAAGCAAAGCAAATGAACACCTGACCTCTTAAACAGCTAAAATATTATTACCTTTAAATATATTTGTGACTGATGAGACACCGACATCAGTAACCATGCCGACCATACCTGTGGAGTGGGCATGCCCTGATAGGCACAGCTCATGGTACAGTCGTAGCCTCTGCACACAGCGTGGTCCTTCAGCGGAAGGAGGAAAGACGGCTTCACCTGACGTGGCAGTGGGGAATACTCCTTCAGCAGAAGGCCGCCGATGCGCTCTTAAGCACAAACACACAGAAATGAGCAGAAACATTCATTTCACACACCTTTTTTCTGGTGTAATACTGAAATCAAAGGCCCACCTTTCTCCTTGGCAATGATCAGAGGCTCCTTTGAGTCTAGGGGATCGCTGTCTCCAATCGAATTCTGTGCGATGACCCGGAAGAAGTACTTCCTCCCGGGAAGCAGCCCAGTGACAGTGTACCTGTTGCTGAAGACACGCTCAGCCACAGTGAACCAAGAAGGAGTACTGATGTCTCGTTTGAGGATGACGTAGTGAGATCCATCCTCATCGGCCAGGTCTGGGGTGTGATCCCAGTGGAGAGTCACGGTGCCTGGGACCTCCTCGACCAGGCGAAGGTTCTTCGGGGGTCGTGGGAAGTCTGGGAGAAAGAGGATTCATTATTCTCCACACAGAGAGCGCATGTCTTGACACAGACATGATTCCACCCTCCGTATACTTGCCTGTAACTTTGACGTTAATGTCGTAGTAAACCTCTCCATAGTCGTTCTTGAGGTGGGCGCGGTAGATACCAGAGTCAGATCGCTGGGAGGAGGAGATAAGGAACTGGGAGTGATTTTTGCTCTTGGTTATGACCTCCCTGCCGTTGGTGCGGATGTCATCCCTGAGCCAGGTTACCACAGGGGGAGGGGAACCCTGCCGGAGTCGAGAAGGGGAGAGAGCATGAGGATTTGTTAGGACTCCCGCCACACTTGTAGATAAAAGAGGTAGAAGAAAGATATCGATTAGAACCACCGCGTTGACATGCCCTGGTGGCTCACTGTGTAGAGCATGTAGCACATAATAAAAAGGTTAAACCGCAGTGGCCTGGGTTTGAATCTGGCCCAGACCCTTTGCTGCATATAATCCCCTCTCTCTGCCCTATCTCTCTCAAGTGTGACTGCCAAATAAAGCAGAAATGCCCAAAAAATAATCTTATCAGTGTCTTCTTATCAATCTTATCAATCTACCAGTGTGGTGGGAATCTTTGTGTTTTTAAAGTGTTCCTGACTATTTGGTGCATCTTGTATTTTGGGGGTGAAACCATCAGCCATTAGGAATTATTAGGGTGGCAACTATAAGTGCATCATTCTTGATTCTTGTCTCCAAGCATCTGCCCTGATGCAGTTTCCTTGAACAAAACCCTGACTTGAAAGCCACTGTGCTGCAGCTGAGCCTGAACTCTGACCTTCCTGAAAGGGGGCAAGTGATAACAAAATTTCTGTGTGGGGATTAATAAAGTGAAGTCGTGTAAGAGTGATAAAACAAGGAATACGGCGTTAGACAGATGGGGGTCTTACAGTGAATCTGAGGTGAAGGCAGAGAGCCGATCCAGCACGGACCACCATCTGGTTCATCATTTTCCCCTGGAGGTCAAATTTGGGAGCCTCTGTGCAGGAAGAAGTCAGTCAGATGCATTTTTTTTTCAAATACTGATAGAATAGGACAGAATAAACCTATGAGAGAATATGGTCATCTCACCAGGTGGGGGCATGGCCAATGCACCCTCTGACAGCTCAGTGGGCTCTCCCACCCCTCCCTCGTTGACAGCCCGGATTCGGAAGAGGTACCTCATGCGCTCCTGAAGACCTCCCACGGTGAAGGTAGTACCAGCAATTGGGATCTTAGTGGCCTTCATCCACTCCTTAGCATCCTCAGGGCGAACCTCGAGGATATAGCCTGAGGGCTCGTCTCCCTGTTCTGGGGATTTCCAGCTCAGAGAAATGGAGGAGTTTGAAGAGTCAGACACACACAGGTCCCTCACCAGGCCAGGAGCTCCTAGAGGAGGAAAATCACACAGTGGGAAAATTACTATGACTGAGTGCATCACTTTTTAATGATGCCTTTGTGTTAACGTGTCACATTTGAGATTTTAATTGGCCTATCAATTTCCAAGGGTATGCTTGTGATAATATTATATAGTCTACATGATATGGATGATGAAATTTATAGACGGAGGGAGAGTGGAAAGGAGGGTGAAGGACTCACGTATGGGGTCTTTGGCGAGGACGGCGTTAGAGACAGTACTGGGGCTGCCAGCTCCGGCTCTGTTCACACTGATCACTCTAAACTCATACTCCACATTATCCACAAGCCCATCCACCACATACTTGCTATCTGGAAAAATATAACAGATACCAATGCAATGCAAGAAAAATACAACCACACACAGAGAAGTCAACACCGTCAATACAGAAGAAGTGATTACCGTACAGTTTGGATGGCGTCCCCAGTGGATACTTTTGATTTGATACAACATACATACAGCATGACATGGAAAACAAAGAAAACAAAACAGCTTATTTTTACAGGCCAGACTCTGACCTGTGAGCAGCTCCTTGTTGACCTGGACCCACATGTTGCTGCCCTTCTTCCTCCTCTCCAGGCTGTAGCCCAGCACAGGGGCTCCTCCGTCGCTGGCCGGGGGCGTCCAGCTCACCGTCATGGTGTCCTTGGTGATGTTAGACACTTGGGGCTGGGACGACATTCCTGGAGGCTCTGGGTCGTAAGATTGAGACAGGAGTACAGCACATTCAAATGCTGGAGACGCGGGAGTAAGAATGCGGCTGACAGTGAAGGTGACTGTGAAAATGAACGTTGCATGCTGATCATAATGATTACGACGATAATGACAGTGAAGTGGAAGACAATATGGTGATTACAGCTCTCACCTGTGGCTGCTCCAAAGCCCTAAAAGGTTTCTTACGCAACACCTGAGATGTCTGGAGAGATGAACTGACAATACTGACAGTGGTAATTACGGATGCACCGATATGGTTTTTCAGGCTGACACGCCCATCCAATATCTTCCTGCCTTTTATGGCTGATACAGAAATTCATACCATTTTTTTTTAGGAATTGTAAGACCAGAGCAAATACAAAGCAGGATAAGCTTTTCAGAGAGGCCTGTCTTAAGCTAATTAAGATGATCAACTGATACCCAATATTGTCTATCCCTCACAATAATGATAATAATATTGTTGGATGATTTAGTATCTCGATGATGATGATGATAGCAGCCTTCTGATACATGTGCACAAGTTTTCACCTATGGGCTCTCCAGCATACACCTCCTCCGTCTCAAGAGGATCGCTCATTCCCTCAGAGTTGACGGCCCTGATGCGGTACTGGTACGCCTGGCCCTCGTCCACCTTGTCGTCGCTGAAGACGGTGGTGCCGCTGTCCACCTCGCCCATCCTGAACCAGGACTTCTTACCCACCAGGCGCCGTTCAATCACAAAGCTGGTCACCTGTTTACCCCCGTTGTCCCGGGGAGCCTTCCACTTCATCTTGATGCACTTTCTCGATCGCTCCAGGAACTCCGCTTTTCCTTGAGGCATCTTAGGGTGGTCTGAGGAACACAGCAGAATGGACTGGGTTAAACATTTCAAATATCTGTGTTCAGGGAAAGTAAAAACTTATGTTGCCAGATGTTGAGTCCACCCACCAATCACATTGAGGTGCAGGTTGGCAGCAGCGGTGCCACAGTCACTCTTCAAACGGAGCATGATCGCACCGCTGTCCTCTCTTACACATCTGGATAAATAGGCAGATTGAGCAGGGATATTTGGGAATTTGGGCATATTTAGGCATGAGTATTGTCAGCCACAAACTGTAAAACTATGGGTGACGGCATCTTTTGGCCCCTACCTGCTGAGCACCAGCGTGGTGGAGTCGGCTGCTCGCTCCACCTTGGTCCGCTCATCCTCCATGACCTCCAGTCCGTCCTTGTACCAGGTGACCTTGGGAGGGGGTCTGCCTTTGAAGGGGATTTTAATGGTGGCTGTCTGGCCGGCTTTCACCGTCACAGGCCGGGCCCCCAGCAAGTCCAGCACCGAGGAGTCAATCTCTGGAGGGTCTGGGCCATGGAAATTTGAGTTTGGGATTTTTCATTAGGGTTTTTCTTTTTTTTTTCACTTCAGTTTTGGTTAGTTTTCCACAAAGATTTCGCAGATATTGCTTATTTTCTTTACAAATGTGTATTTTTCCATTATTTCTTATTCAGTTTTAAATCTAGTTTCAATGTGTTTGGTCAGGTAGGTCTTTATAAATGTGTAATGAGAGAAGTTGAAAATGGGTATTTGTTTTAGACAGGTGTTCCATAACAAACAATAATTCATGAATTATTTTTTAAAATCTATTTATAATTAATTTGTCAGTCAGTGTTCAGTAAAAGAGCTAAAAATTCATCTACTTGTTTGCCCTTCACATACACAAAATAACGGTTTTATTTTTTCTCACTTTTACCTTCATTTATATATTTACAATATTAACCTTAGTCTTGGAGTAGGACCAGGATAATGTGGGCTGTGGGATGCAGGAGCATGCAACATCATGATGTGAAGCTGAGCTGCTGGTCAAGGTTTGAGAACTGTGAGGGAATAAGTGGGACTATATGTACAGGATATTTGCAAAAACATATACAAGCACATGCGGGAGTACCAGGAAATATCAAGGCAGGCTGCAGGGGAAATTAAGTGAATGACTGATTGCAGCTAAGAGTGAAAGCTAAAGTGCTGTGAGCTGTGCTGAATAAATGGATCTCGAGTCTGGATTTGAACACTGACACGGTGTCTGATTTTCAGCAATGGCACGAAGCTTATTCCAGCGCAATCGATCTCCGTTAGGGAAGGCTCACACCCCGGCTGTGACTGTAAACACATTTACAACACAACCGCAGACGCATACATCCACCCGCTGACCTGCAATGGCGAGAACAGCCTCGCTCTCGGCCCCCTTGGCTCTGAAGGTGTACTTGCCCTGGTGGCCATCGGAGACCCCGCTGAAGAGCAGCTTGTGGACCGCTCCCTGTTTGACCACCTGAACCCCAGGCAGCTCTGAAATCTGGAAAATGTAACACAGAGGACAAAGCAGGACAGGAACTTTTATTAGGCCTGAATAAATGCAGAGTGAGAGGAAAATGCATCGATTACTCAGTGAAAACATCCCTGTACGTCATGCTGTTTTTCAGTGGCTGTGGTGGGCTCAGTTTTAAAGCTAGAGTAAGTAAAGAGTAAAGATACTAATATCATATGAAACTAGATGACCTGAGGAATCTATTGTTACCATGTTACATCACGGTTGTCGGCAAGGGGAATAAATATTGCTCCAAAATTGGCAAATTCTTGGCGAGGTAAAAACTGGCATGGTCATTTTCAAAGGAGTCCCTTGACCTCTCACCTCAAGATACCTGGATGAAAATGGGCGCAAAGGCTGCCCATGCATCTCCCCTTTGCAGACATGCAGACGTTTGCTAATCCCATCTGGTTAGGAGCAAAACCATGCACTTGTTTGCGTACAGTACAAAAGTGTTATATTTGCCTATTCTGAAATGGCTTATTTTTTGCATACTTGGGCCAAACCAGTCTTTGAGTTGCATAAATTGGGTTTGATGTAAAGCTGAGAGAGAGCTTGTGGATGATGTGTGATGATGTTAGCCCCCATAGAAGCCATTTCATTGTAGTGGAACCATTTTTTGAAACTTGACATCACTGTATAAAATGACCCATTGTGACCTTTAGGATAATCACAGCCTCATCAAACGTTACAGTCACAAACTAGAGGCCGAGGGCATTCAGATGATGTATGGTTTTAAAGTTATACTATACTAAAGGGGATTTTCTGAGCAATTTCAAGAAGAGAATGCTCACCATCCATTTGCCGTTTTCTGTGGTGTTCCTCAAGGTCTTGGCGCCCCAATGTGGTATTTTGGGGGGATTTTTGGGGGAAACACTCTAAATAAATAAATAGGCACCTAACAAAAACATAATGTTCATCACAGACTTATGACTAGAACAACTTGGCACACAGTGCTGAGCAGCATCTCAAATTAATCTTCACGTTCCAGCTTTCAGATGATGAATATCGCCTCTGTTTGGCATCCACTGTTGACCTTTTATTTCTCCCTGAATATCCCCTGGTCTAAAAAGTGGGGGCTGATAGTGATCTGCATTTACGCACATTGCATTTTTTTTTTAAATCAAAAACAATCAAATGCATTAAATGTATTGCCTGCTGGTTTATTTTGTTACTTTTCAGTGTATCACATTCTTATGAAAGAATCATAAGAGAGTCACCAGCATTCAGTATGCCACTTAGTACTGTATTACTTTTAACATTATGGTACAAATGAACAAGTGAGTTTGCTACCTTTTAAGATTCAAAACCATAGGCTGCAACTGGTATGATGTAACTACTAAAACTGCAACTACTAAAA
>OMLB01045883.1:3841-17164 GCA_900302555.1 Myripristis jacobus | reverse complement strand
TATAAATAAAGTAGCTTGAACCTGAACAGAGTAGCTCTTATCCTACCTTTTTAATAAGTGTCCGGACCACTCTTCCAGCCTGCTCAAGCTCATTTTAATTACGTACCATGAAAATGAGAGCTATATGGTACTGTTATGAGCACGACAATGAACAAGATCTATACTTAAGCTCACATATGGAGATAGCCGCTAATGTGCCCATTCTTGATGACTGTACTCAATGACTTTGCTTTGCTTCTTATTTCCTCAATTATCCCAACACTGAGCGGCTGTGTCCAAGGCCCGGGTCATGATTATGAATATAAATGAGCTATGGTTGCTGCCCATTTGCCCCATTGCCCAACCCCAGTAGAACAAAGCTAATTAAGCCGTTCTTTCTCCCTTCAGGCAGCACTATCTTTCATCACAATTTGGTTCCAGTGGCAAGAGCGTTTCCTCAGTATAGTGCAGGTCTGTCCAGGATGATTGCACACCTCACTTGGTTTGAGAGGGATGGCTGCTAGGTTTTTTTTTTTTTTTTAATGCATTTTTTAAATGGACCCTCACCTGTTTGGTATGGGCTTTTCATGCATCTATCTCCCCGTTTTCTCCCTCTCTCTCCCTCTTTCTCTCTCTCCTTTTGTCTCTGAGACATGTCAGCTTTAATGATGGCTCTGGCCCCTTCCCTCCCCCAAGATTCGAGTGGCAGTAATGAGAAATGGCATTTACTGAAGGAAAAATAACCCTCTCCCTGTTTTTGTTTGCTTCAGGCCTCTCTCCAAACTGACTCTCAGCCAATTAACCCCTAATGACTACATCACAGGGCAAAGGCCTGCTCCACCAACCTCTGTCAACCCCTAATTAAGTTCATTAGGGACGATTCACATAATTACCAGCTCTGTTTGACGGAGCTACCAAACAAACAACAATGGTGAGTTGCTTTCAGTATTGGTGCCAGAGTGAATGAAATATGGCTGGGGAGGAAAACACATGGCCCAATAACCTTAAGAAGATTCATGGAGATGGATAAGGTCTTTTACAGGCTATTTTGTTTCCAAATAGGACATTGGTTGCTGTAGAATGAGGGAGCCAGCAGAGCTCTACTCCATCTCATGTGATTACATCGATTGTGGATCTAAAAGTAAACAGCAGAGATTGATAAAGCTGAAATGGGTTGGCCTCAGTAGCTCTTAGGAAGACAGATAGAGTGGGAAACAAGATCTGAAGGATACCAAGAGAGTTGAGGCCCAGTCCATATTTGGTTGAGACCTTTCTATTAATGGACCATCTCAATCTTTTGATGATTATTAACATATCATTATTGTAAGTGTTCTTACCTGGAGCTTCACCTTGACTCCATCGATGTTGAGGACTTTATTCTGGAAAGCAAAAGCAAGAAAACATCAGTGATGATTCTGCTGATCAGCAATCTGGAGTTTTTAATTTTTCAGTTTTGTTGATCTAATCAATTTTTACTTTGTCACTGAGCATTATTTTGGTATTTTTTAAGCTGAAGGCTGTATTTATGACTTCTCTGCCATGGGGTCTATCGTTTGATAGATTAAAGATTAAAAACTGAGCACTCTGAATACAAATAGGGCATTTATGGATGTTTTTCAGCACTACTTTGCAGATGGCCTATTTTTCCCCTCTCAGCCTATTTGGGAGGTGATTTTTAGCAGTAACTTTCTCAGTACTAATGCACTAAGCGAAATTGTTGCTTTTACCAGTACACTATGGTAAAGCGCTTGGATTAACAGCCTAAATTGAAAAATACCGAAATTGTCTCAGTGACTCAGTTTGGAAGAAACTGGAAAACTCAGTTTGTTTATGGGAGTGTGTTGTGTGTGTGTGTGTGTGTGTGTGTGAGTGGTGGTGAAGGACTGAGCAAACTCAGTAAATTGGCAAACATTTCCTGAGTGCAAGTGGTTACTTGGTCAGACACCTAAAGAATGTTCTGTCCACCGCTGTGCCTGATCATGCACCCGTCCTCTCATTTTCCCTCCACACTTTCCTCTCCTCCGTTCCATCAGTATTGCATGTCTCTGTGTTATTCTGGCCCGCTTTAATGAAGCTGGCCTCTTTCCTCCAGAGGCTTAGCCCCCCCCCCCTTGCTGCCTCCCCTCCTCTCCGTGTACCCCTCCGCCTTTGTGAGACATTCCTCTGATCTCTTCTTCGATCTGCTCCACAACACATCCAAGTCTAACTTAGCCAAATGGACTTGCCATTTCACAGGCCAGAGGTTGGTGTTACCTGAAGAACTGGAGGTACAGACGTGAAACTCTAAAGCAGGATGCATCCAACCTGCCGTCAAATTACATTCAGTTAGCCTGATGGCAGGGCTTTTTCTATTCAAGATAAAAGCAATATCTTGACTATAAACAAGCATATGTAAGACTGTTTTAAAGATGGGAAATGAATGGGCCCATCTAGCTCTATTTTAAAGTCACCTCTAAACAAATCAGTCTATATATCAAATTAGATTGACAGACATTATCTACATTTACCGTGCTTTAGAGGAGACTGTCTGTCTTTGACCGGCTGTGCACCTGGTCGACAAGAGGATGCGCTATATCCAACACGTATAAATCAACATTACTGAGGTTTGTGTGCCTTCCTTGTGACCCCTGCCCTGTAACCTATTGATCCACATCACTCTTGGTCCCACAACTCGGGGACCATTAAATTGTATTGATTTACAAAATCAGCGCTACCCTAGCTCCCCCTGTGTGTGGAGGAAGTGCTTATTAAATGGGTGACTGCCCTGCAAATAAGGCTGACAGTTTTCTCTAAATTGTGCCCATAGAACACTTTGTGTGTGCATGTGTGTGTGTGTGTGTGTGTGTGGTGTCTGTACATTGCATTTGTCAGCAACCTGGTTATGTCTTGGTCTCCCAATACTGTTACATTAGTTAACATTTGTATTGCACCACAAGCTCTTTCATTATCTGTCCGTATTTCCCAGTGACCGCTGTAGACAGGACGGGGTCAAGATGTTCTTCAGTGAGACAAATCGAGGTGTCCTGCTACGACAGTGCTGATTACATCATCAGTGCCACAGCAATGCTCAAAGACCTCCTCTACCACCAGCTCCTCTGAGCTGCTCCTGTGAGCCGCTGCTGACCTTCTAATCCGCTGGTCCCCGTGGAGAAACTGAAGATGCTCAGCTCCTGGAAGCAGCTACAAATCTGCCCACAGAGCACTTAGCAATAGATAGGGGTCTTTGTTTGTCTGTTTGGTTGATTTACCTCCTTGACATCCACAAAGGAGAAATCTCATACATATTCAGTGCCTCAGCAAGTCAAGCTACTACCTACTTGGTATCTGTAGTCTGATAAGAATTCCAGTCTCAAAAGACGTCCCCCTGTTATTGTCACAAGAAACAACCCAGGGAATACTTGCAGCCATCATAAATATGCAGTAACCCAGAAAAAGATGTTGATGATGGCACTGTTGTGAAGATTTAGGGTGGTTACACAGTCATTTCACTGATAGATGAGCCAAATTTATAAAGTATAAATGTTTGGAATTAGTCCAACCAGGACACCAGAGCTTAAATGCTCGCTGAAAGTGTGGACTAAGTGCCATAGAAATAGACAACTCAAACTCTATGTGCTGCGGTGCACCAGAGGAATTAAGTTATAGCGGGTTATAGATGGCTGAGAAACCTCCACCACCTCCAGGTTGTTTTCCTTCCCCAAACTCTACCAAAGACCCCACAACACACAGACCACACAACAAACACATCCACAAACAAATAAAAATAAAAATTTCTCCACAACCAGACGCTGGATGCCTTTTAGACTTCCAGTACCCATTAAATTTCTATTTTTACCCCAAGACAAACGGAACCGAGATAGATATTGTAAAACAACTATATGAAGAGTTTTCAGGGCAGCCTGCAAAGTGTGAGGCAGCCAATAAAGAAGTGATTGCAGCAAGCAGCAAAGAAGAGGGGCATGCTGGCGACAACAACTGTGTGTATGACAGAGGGATTATTAATAATACTAGTGAGAAAGAGCGACAGTGTGACACCAGTCGTAAGCCATGTTGCTTTTCGTTTTTTCTTCCAGTCCTGGCAACCCACCAGTTCATTTGGCCGGGCTATGTGTGGCCTCAACACAAATGTCAGAACTGAAAGCAAGAGAGAGATAAACTTAGAAACAAACACTTGGGGGGTTGGTGGGGATATGACAGGGAGGCGCTGCTCCATTCTGCTCTCAGCCTGATTCTTGTCCATCAAGTTTTGTGAGGCATGCTGACAGACGGTTGCTGCAGAAATATTGTCATGGTCATGAAACAAGTTGCACCACTACATATTATTCAAACTTCCAACTGCAATCTCTTCCATTTCTTTGTTTATCTTCTTTCTTACCATATCTACAATCCTCTCCTCTCCTCTCCTCTCCTTCTTCCTTCTTCCTTCTCTGGGGACAACATGGTGAATAAAGCTTGCTCAGCATTTCCATGGCCACTATTCAGTGTCCAAGACACTTTTTACAAATATCCTCAATTAAGACACACTGGATATGCTGCCAGAGACAGAGATAGCGCTATAAATCCCCATCCACCAAACTCATAAATACTTAACGCAACCTGTATCACACAACCTGGGGATAATTCAGCTATTTGCTGACCCTCAGAAAAGTTAGCAGAGGTAGTGATAATGGTTTCTCCTGGCGATGATAACTTTTATACTGGTTCTGTTGGGAAATTGGAAAATTACTACACCTGACAAAAAACAAACAAACAAACAAAACAAACAAAACAAAAACAAAAAAACAGATAATGATGTAATATTCAACATCTAGAGGATTTCTGGGCAAAAGTTTGCATGTTTCAATCCAAGTTATACTAGTGGACTCTCTTTTCGGGTCATTTGAGACGTTATCCAGGCCAAAGAAGCAAGCTTTGTGCTCTCCAGTCACAGCTCATCAGTCACAGGCATATGTTTAATAAAGCACAGTCTTCCTCCCCAAATGAGTATTGACTATGCAGTGAGCCACAGAAACTGCTGGAACCTTCCTGGTATTGACCTGCTCAGTTGGCTGACCTGGTGAAGCCAAAAAAAACATGACTAATTGAAAAGCACTGGGCCTCAGGCTCCACAAGCACTTGTGAACATGCTCACACTCACACACACATACACACTCCCACACAAACCCACACACATACACACACACACGCCCACAGCATTCTGTGATGCTCTCGTACAATTACCGACCTATTATTTGGCTGAATGCTGTGCGTGGGCGCCTTGACCCCTGTAATGCTCTTTCCTGGGTTCCTTTCAGACCAGCAAGATACAAATCAAAACTGCAACAAATAGAGGTTTCTATGATTGTGTTGAGTGACCATGTGCGGTGGTGAATAATCTGCTGCGGCTGAATCATGGGGCAGAGCCGGCTGTGGAGCAAGCTGTTGGCTGGGGATCCAACACTTTTTTGCCTTTTCCGATTTCTTTCCATCAAATTCTTTCCTCAACTTTCTTCCACTAGTCTCTAGACATGCGCATACAAACATATGCACAAGTTAAACACTACAAAGCAAATCTCACGCACACACAAACACGCGCGCACACAAACACACACATCGTGCACGCACACACCGTCACTATAGAATCATGGCCAAAGTATGACACACTTGTATTTATTTTGGTCCAGCATCATCACAGATTTCTCAAACAGAGTATCTGCCAACGCATCTCTTACTCACCTCTATTAATACAAATACATACATACATATCCGTACAAAAAAAGTCTTCCTTGATGATTCCACCTGCTTTATATTTGAATATAGATTTTTTTTTTCTGGGCATTTGCACTGAGTTTAAACCTCTGAGTTGGTATCCGAGACAGTAAATAAACTCCACATAAGGTCACTGTGCAGGAGAGCTCATACATGTCCTCAGTCTCATTATTTAGCATGAAAACCACTTTCTCACTGCTCTCCTGTTGAAAACCCTCCCCCTCATCCCTCACCCCTTGCTCTATACCATGCATACATCTCTCCTTTTCTGTAACTGGCAGTTCTCCCATATTCCCAGAGTTCACTTCACTTCCCACTTCTTTCATTCCATAGTTAAATATTAATACGGCTCCTCAGGGTTGATCTCTCTAGATCCCAGTGACATTAGGGCAGCAGGTGGCAGAGCTGCATTTCATTAATTACAAACACCTCCCTAGGCAGCAGCAAACCCCCACCTAACACACACACACACACACACACACACATTTGGATATGCTGTCCCTACCACTAAAACTGAACACCGGACAATTTTTTAATTAAGTAAGGTTTGGGTGTGTTCTTTCTCTGCTCTTTTCATATCAGCACAATAAAACAGCTTGTTTTCAATCAGACTAATGGACACACACACACATAAACTGCCCTGCAAACTTCACAAAATGGCTTCAAGGTAAAAGCATTCAATCCAATAACAGGGGAAAAAATATGGACACGCTGAGCTTCCCCTTCTGCCTCACCTTGTATGTGGTGTGTGTGTGTGTGTGTGTGCGTGAAACATCCTTCAACTGTACTGTGTTTTGTATTTCGTTTCCTGCCTCATCTCAATCGAGCTAATTTCAAAAACAGAAAAAAACAAAAACATTACTGCCACTTGCTGGCATGATTACGCCTGGCACTTTAATTGCACCCACTCAGACTGGCATGCAGGCAGACAGGCTGGCAGAATGGATAATGGACAAATCAGTCAGTCAGCCCTTAGTAGGCTGTATGAATGTATGGGAGCTGGAGACTGGAGAGAGATACATGCATAAATTCCCCACTGTGAGAGGAGGATGGACTGTCAATTACACGCGTAATGACAGGGAAAGAAGAGGACTTTCTCTGTGAAGAACATTTAATCAACCTATAGTTACGGCCTATTCTTTTTTTTTTATAATGGGCCTCTTATCATCGTCTCACACACACCAGAGCTGCCTCTCCTCATGCTCTCATACTCCTCATCTCTTTTAGTTTCTTGCTTGTTCTCGGAGCAGAGGCATGCGGGGTGTCTTTAGGTTTCAGAAAGCCAAATTTTAAACTTAAGTCTTTTTAAATGCTACCTGGAAAATAATTTTCAGCTAAATGTGGTACTGAAAAGAAGAAACACAGGTGGTTAAACAAGCCTATTTCTGACTAATCTGTAAATGGGCAATAGCAGAAAAATCAAGAGGAATTTTATGGTTGAGGGACATGACAAGTGAAAAATAAAGGTTGGTGCAACGTGAGAAACATAAGTGTTTAAAACATTCATCACACTTTGACTTTTAAATCTTAATAGTCAACTAAGTCATCCAACTTTTGTTGTTCAAGTTCAAGTTCACATTGGAGCTCCAAGTCACTGTTTACAGTCTCAATTGACTTTCAAGGTCTAGGTTTACAGCAAACAAAAAAAGATGAGTGTCTTAAACCCTCATAGTGGGAAAAGACCTCAAGATAATATAGGAAAAGAGGAGAAATCTTGAGACGGACCACAGAGAGAAGCCCCTTCTGGACCAATCAGGAGGTGCCGACCAAGTGGAAAAATTGTTATTATTTCATATTTCATATTTAATTTCAACCTTCAATATAAATGTTCAGTTAGACAGTTTGAGTTTTACAATCGAGCCAATGTGGGTGTTGCATGTGACCTACCAACTTTGCATTAGTTAGGGTTGCATTAGTTGCAGTTTGGTTGACACCAACAAATTACTAAATTGATACCAGGGTTAGGATGATACCAAGTTGATAGAAAAGTTGGTGCTAAGCTGAATATTAAACTGGAGAGTCCAGATAAAGTGTAGCTGAGACATTCTCATAAACTGCAAAGCCTTAACTTTTGACAATTTATTTTAAGACCTTTCAAAACTTTTTAAGGAGCTGTAGATACCTTGTCAAAAACACAGAAATGTAAAGTTCAGTCAGACATCCTCTGCACACCCCGCACCCTGTGAATCAGACACACTGGTTTCAAAGAAAACGATGAGTCATCTGACCTGCCTTTTGCCAACACAAAGAGGGACACAGAGACAGAACTCCAGCACAATGTCCTGCAGCGACATGGGTGAGGGTAAATATCCAATTAAATTTCTCAAAGCAGCACCCTCAACCTCTCCACCTCCCAGCCTTGGTTTTAACTCTGTGATTAAATCTGTGATGTCAGCCTCAACGGTGTTTCAAGAGGATATTCAACAACTGGGTGTTTCACAATGAGTTGGAGCAAAACTTAAATCAAAAGAACACGAATGGACCTCCTTGCCCAACTGCATCTAGTTCCTAAGGCCAACTGGATGAGTAGCAATGATTATATGATGACTAATGTTCACTTGTTGCATGACTTAGTCTCTCAGCGTCACGTTGTCCAGCAAGGATGACTTCATGTTCCACTGGGCAAAGCGCCTTCTCATAAAGCTTTATTTATATTCATGGTTCAACATCTCAAACAGCAAAACATATTCTTGTGCAAGCAAGTCAGAAGTCAGAGGGCATGGAGGACCATAGACGCGAGACTTTGAGTCTTTTCCAGCTGAAAGACAAAGGCAAAGTGATTCATACCACGAATGTCTTCATTCAATCTCTTATTTCAAAGTGCAATCACCAGGGATGGGTTGGATCAGGATCAGGAGCCAGTCATGCACGGCAAGCACTCTGCAAAGGACAGTGTGTGTGTGTGTGTGTGTGTGTGTGTGTGTGTGTGTGTGTGTCTGAGTGCATCAAGTGGCTTCCACACATAAACAACACTTCATTTCCTTGAAGCACAGAGTTATCAGCCGGTTTCTCCCTCACATCTTTTCTCTTTTTCTCAAGTTTCTGTAAGCAGTGGCGCAAACAAGGGAAGCTAAAATGAGAAATTTGCAGCATCCATACACACCAACTTCATCCCCAAAAACACGGTGACAAGTTTTGTAAAAGTTTTATGGAAGTTTTATTTGCCAGTGATGATGTTAGAAAGACAGCTAACATTGTGTAGCTACAGTCAACAAAGAGAAAGAGAGAGAGCAGGAGAGAGAGACATAGAGGGGGTGGGAAGAGGGAGAGCGAAAGACAGAAAGAGAGATGTGTGGGTCTCTCCTGGCTCATTAACAGTTGCCACATCAGTCAAGTGATGTTATCAGTGGGTGGTTGTGTTTTGTATATATTTTTTTTTACTTTACTGAAAGTCAAAGCGCGAGTGAATGTGTAACTAGCAACGGAAACTACACCGACATCCCATGCTATGATTAACACAAGCAATGCAAATTGGGAAAAACACAGGCATCCCTGCATTCGCGCAGTAGAGATGATGCTGAAAGTCCAGCTACCTTACCAAAGCGAGAGAGGACGAAGCACAACCACAAGAAGAAAGGCAAACTCTTAGAAATTCTCTCTGCATCCCTAGCCATCTTTTTTTTTTCCAGTTACAACATCATGTTACCTCCCAATGTGTTTTCCATAATTCCTCATCATCTCCACAGGGAGGCTGTTAAACTGACATATTGCCATTTCCCCTTTCTCATCCTAGGTTGAGAATAGGCTCAGCTGAGATCAGGGAATTGACTATCCAACCCATTTGCAGCCCATTGAGCCGCTAAGCTGTTATCATTGCTATTGACCACACAATGACAGGCTCAGTCCTCCAATGCTACCATGAAACTCTATTTGGTGGCGCTAAGCTAAGCCTTGAAATCACAACCTGGGATCAGCTCCCGGCAAGGCATTAAGAGGTCAAAGTTCATACAAGAAATCAATATTTCTGAGGTTATGACGATAAAGACACACAACGCTGAAGCAGTGAGAAGCCACCTTACGCTGAGTTATATGTGCTGACAGCAAAAAACATTTACTCCAAACAGCTGCTGTTGCTTCCATAAATGCATCGTTTCCTGTGATTTTTTTTTAAATTAATTAATTAATTTTTTTTTAAAGGAAATGAGATTCACAATGCACATGCCAAAAAAAAAGAGGCTGTAACTTGCAGGTTACATTACCTTCGTTATTATGTTTTTCTTTATATAATTTGTTTGTATTCATTGGTTGTAGCCTACTTTATTTGTTAGTTTTTATATTTTATGTCACATATTAGTAGGGCTACCCGACAAGCCCTTAAGGTTTTTTGTTTGTTTGTTTTTTGTTTTTTTCAGGATGCTGCTCAAAGAAAGGCAGAAGAACAAGTGGTGGTTAAATGGCCTGATGCATTCCAACCGTTTTGAGATTTGATGTGAATATCTGATGAATCCTAAAACCTGTAGCCATACCAGACCAATCAAAGAGCTTAATTAAAGTTTCACCGTAAATAAACAACTGGCCTTTACTTTAAATATACATTTGTTTTTATGGATAGACATCCTCCTGCTACTCATCAGCTGAGCGGAATCATTAAAATGTAATCTATGCAGCGATATGCTCAACAGCTCAGTAGAGCATATCCCTGCATATATCACATTTTAATGACTGACGCTGTTGCATATGTGTATTTACAAGTTTGTTTCAGTGTGGTTTCCTGTGCTAATTTCACATCCCCGACTCCTGACATAATGCTAACATTTACAGCTGATTCCTCCACTCTGTGGCTCAGATAATGAGACCCTTCCTGCCACATCTCTCTTAGGCTGCTGCCTTTGGTTCTGCTCCTCGTCCTCCGCACCAAACACTCCCATACTTATCCCCTCGTGAATGCACACCCACATCACTTGTTATGAAGAAAATCCTCTGCATTGCCTGCATAATCACAGCCGACATATTTGAATTGTTCCGTTTATGACATTCATGATAGATAGATGACAAATAGTTATTATTTATGGTCGCTGCCACATACAGCATTGGGCAATTTACCCAGGACAATGAAGGACATGTGGCCAATACTGTGATGATGGCTTCTGTGGCTACTTAATAATTTAGATGCGTGTCTCATAATGGTATAAAAGTACAATTCTCCTCCGTAGAGTGGAGAGGAAGTGTAGTCAGACGTGCTGTCTCTCTACTGAAAAGACAAATCCTTCTATCAGTGCGTTTGTCTTTGATCAAGGTTGAAGCCCACTCCCTCTGGCCCTGTGATTAGCACCTTAGCATTAGCATGGTAGCCTTGTAACCTGAAGTGTGAAGGTCAACCTTAGAGCATACAGTAGGCACACAGTGACAGCGTTAGAGCTTTTCAAAGTCAAACATTTTGAACTAGCACCTCTTTCGGGCCAATCAGTGTAGGGTTTTTAAACAATAAAAGCATAGATCCTCTAAGCTTTGGATAATCAGACAAGTGTTTTCCACTTGTGTTTCAGTTACAAGAAAATCAGCTTTTAATTATATCATCCTAATTAGACCAGTTCAGTTTGTCATGATGGCTGCTTGTGCTTGGAGCAAGTAGTCGTAGCCTTCCACAGTTAGAAATTAATATGTTTAAATACTCCCCGCTCCCAGGCCAAGCAGAGTTTTCTCAGTTTGAGGCTTTTCTCGGTTTTGCCAAAATTTAAAGCCAGATGGACGGACAGAGCCTAATCCACGGTTAGGACAGATTTTCGAGGGACATTTGGGTCCTGACTTCATGAAGAGGTAAATCACAAAGTCGCACAACTTTAATCATCAAGTTTCTTGTTGAATATTTTTTTTTTTTTTTAAGAGAGCCTCACTGACAGAAGTAATCCTAAATAGGACAGATAACAGGCTCTTGGAGTCTCTCAGCCTTAGGGATATAACTTTGCGACTGAAGCTTCTAGAAGTTAGTAAAGTCTGTCCTGTCCTCTATCTGAACTAGATTTCAATTACCCAAATGCACCTGTGTAGATTACCATGATTAAGCCTTTTGGCCTCAGCTGCCTTGCTCATACCCCTCCTAAAGTAGGCTACCTCAACCTTCAGCACTCTCAGGCAGCCTTATGCTTAATAGATGAACTGAGATATGAAATACATACACCGTTAAACACCTTTGAACCCCACCCTTGACAAAAACAACAACAAACCCCAGCTTTATTCTGATATGATTGCTCTTCCATTGACCCAATCATCCATATTCAATCAGAGACACCCTCTGTAGTGCAGCAGTCCCAAGGTAAATCACTGACATAAAGATCCTGTACAGTGCAGAAAATGAACAGGCTGAGATGGATTAGTGGCCGGGTTTGACTATTGTCTCTTAAACCTGCCAGGTACACTTTATGAGCCACTTCTGGACAGTCCACAAAGTAAATCAAGTGTGAAGGGAAGCACCGTTGTGATGTGTCATGATATAATGAGTCACTGTCCTGCATAATAAGATGCAAGGGACCTATCGATATGCTCATGGGATACATTACTGGATCTGTGGTTGCTTCATGGGACAAATTTAACATGGCTGGACACATGTCGATATGGGATGAGCTATTGCACATTATGTTCCTGCGGGCAGGGGCCGAGGGAGGGACGGTCACGAGGTCAAGGGTTTTCATGCATCTCAATCAGACACGGGGATGAGGTGTCAGTCTCTCATCACACAGAGACACAAACACATTTGGTCAGACACCACACACCAGGTAGACTGCCAAGAACAGCAGTGTTTTGTTTTCCTGCCTGAATGCACAGATGCAAGCGGGCTGAGCAGTAAATGGTCTTGGCTGAGACGCTCACAGTGAAAGAGTGCACAGCAGCGGCAGTAAAAGTCAACCTCTTGACAATTCTGCGAAAAAATCTGAAGAGAAGCAATAAACGCAACTCAGCGCGGTGACCTTGCCACGTTACGCAAATAAACCAAACAAGCTCAGACCGGAGACAGGAAATAAAAGAAGAAATTACTTTTTTTAATGATAGATTTTACACAGCTTTTAATAGCATTTTAATTCCTCACACTGGTCCAGACCTGAAATAGCCAAAAACCATTCATGTCACAAGCATCTTTTGAAGTCTAACCTCCTGAGTCAAACAGGGAGTGTTTATCTTGTCCTTAGGGGCAGAGAGTTAATCTCTGGTTGCATAAGGAGTCTGTCACTCGGGGTGCACTTGTTTCCCACTAGAGGTGAACAAGGCTGCTCTCCTTCCCACCACTGAATTTACGACAACAGAGGGATTGGAGGATTACTTTTCTGCTGGTGTGATGAAGCGAGGTAGATTGTGGAGAGCGAGAGGGAAGAGAGCAGGATTTGTTTTTTCAACACTTACATCGGAAATGAGCGTAAGGCCTGTTGGAGTAATGTTGTTAATTGGCTTCCCTCTGAATATCTTGGCCTTTCTTCTTCTCCCTCGTGTGATTCTCACTCCTCCCCTCTTTATCTTCATCTCTCTCACTGTCTCTCTCTCTCTCCCTCTTTTTCGACTCTTGCAAGATTTCCTGTTCAAGCTGTCATGTCCTAATAGGACAAATTTGACCCTTTCTGCTTGTTGAGTGGACAGGCTTGGCTGACACAATTAGTTGTTTTATAA
>OMLB01045856.1:12752-28282 GCA_900302555.1 Myripristis jacobus | reverse complement strand
CGTCAGAGGATGGGTACATGGTGGTCATAAAGGGATGGACATGGTCAGAAACAATGCTCAGGTAGGCTGTGGCATTTAAACGATGCCAAATTGGTACTAAGGGGCCCAAAGTGTGCCAAGAAAACATCCCCCCACACCATTACACCACCAGCAGCAGCCTGCACAGTGGTAACAAGGCATGACGGATCCATGTTCTCATTCTGTTTACACCAAATTCTGACTCAACCATCTGAATGTCTCAGCAGAAATCGAAACTCATCAGACCAGGCAACATTTTTCCACTCTTCAACTGTCCAATTTTGGTGAGCTTGTGCATGTTGTGGCTTCACTGTTTGCTGCATACCTCGGTTGTAACGAGTGGTTATTTGAGTCAAAGATGATCTTCTATCAGCTTGAATCAGTCGGCCCATTCTCCTCTGACCTCTAGCATCAACAAGGCATTTTTGCCCACAGAACAACCGCATACTGGATGTTTTTCCTTTTTCAGACCATTCTTTGTAAACCCTAGAAATGGTTGTGCATGAAAATCCCAGTAACTGAGCAGATTGTGAAATACTCAGACCAGCCGTCTGGCACCAACAACCATGCCACGCTCAAAGTTGCTTAGATCACCTTTCTTTCCCATTCTGACATCCAGTTTGGAGTTCAGGAGATTGTCTTGACCAGGACTACTCCCCTAAATGCATTGAAGCAGCTGCCATGTGATTGGTTGATTAGATAATTGCATTACCGAGAAATTTAACAGGTGTTCCTAATAATCCTTTAGCTGAGTGTACATGATCCAAGGCATGACAACAAGTGTCAACAAAAGTTGATGAAACTGATCTTTGCTTAACCTAAAATATTAATGAAACTGTACATATTGAAGGTATAGCCCTTGGATGTTGATTTTCCCCGTGGCAGAGCGGGACTACCTCACAACAGCAACACAACAACAACAACAACAAAAAGAAGTGCTTCATAAAAAAAGGAAGTGCAGCATGCCTCACATTTTGCTGATTGTCATGTCTGTCCAGTCTGATCTCAGCCTCATGCTGGACTCACACACAGACAGTGACTTCATCGCTGGGCTTTACCTTGTCGCTTAGCAGCTGTTTCATTTAAGCTGTATTTCACTGTCGCTCATGGGCGGTACAACTGGTTTTGGAAGACCAGAGGCCCATGCATGAGCATGTGGTGAACCAATAGGCCCTCTGATTGGACGCTGCTACCGAGTCGTTACACTGTGTCACTTTATATTGGCATAAAGTTAAACTAATCTCAACTTTTCTGTGTTGAGTCGTTGCTCAGATTTTGTAGCGAGTCACCCCTCTGCCCTCTCTATCCTGGATCAATTTGAAATGAAAGACCAACAACACAGTCACAACACAGTCACTGCCTCCAGTGTGTGACTGCTCCTTTACCCTGCACTCACACAGATTTTATATCCATCGAAATGGACTGAGCTGATGTATTCTCTGTGAGGCTGAAATGTTGATGGACAACCGAGGGAAATGGGGGTCTGGTCTACATTCTGTTGTGTGTCAAATATTGAAACCATGTGATTTTTCAGAACAGAGAACATGCAAGCATCAACTGAATGAAGTGGCAAGTCAGACACAATGAAGGTGCAAAGCAGCTGAAATTGATTTCCCTTGTTCATAGCTCTCCTGAACTCTGTGACACTAGTCTACAAACAAATGAGGACACAAACCATATTAAAATGGCTTGGCACAATAAAACTGGATATGTGTCCCTTTTCCACAACAAAAGGCATCTGTGTTAACACTCCAGTGTAGTTTTTGGATGTTTTAGCATTTTTGAGACTTCCAGATTAAAAAAACAAAAGAAAAAAAAAAAACAAAACGTCTGCGGGAAAAATGAGGACAAAGTGGGTATACTGTCCTGTATATTTATATGCTTTTGACTGACAGGTGGGTGTACAAGAAATTGCCAGAGGAAGAGGTTGGTATACTCTGTACATACTGTGTATACTCTCCACTACACCACTGGTTGCACATGAGTTGTAGTGATTCTCCTCCTTGAAATCCTTTAGTTGTCATCCTTGAACAAAGATAACCACAGAAATGGACATGGTGGCTAGGTAACTGGGAATTTTTATGGCTCAGCAGTGAGCCAGAGTGAGTCTAGCTGTACATTTTCCAGGCAAAGCTGACCACAGAAAAGCAATTTAATGTGTGCTGCAGCCTTTTGTTAGCAAAATAATAATAATATATATTTTGCCTTAGAAGTTCCATTTAAGAGGGAAATGTGCAGCTGAAAACATCCACAAGTTTAAACACCTGCTGTGACAATCACTGTGACAAGAAACAAACAAAAAAAAACCATGAATTTTCCCAAGAGAGAAAATGAGATGAAATTCAAAAGGTTTAGTCATTGTTATGTCGGTCATATGTATGTTGTCTTTGCTTTGTGTTTTTGTCTGGCTGCCCCCTAGTGGATGAACAAGTAAGTGACGCAGTGCCCCCCCCTTAGGTCAATCAGAGTATAATTCCCACTGTTTTGTGAAAATGTGATCCCTCTACGATAAAAAAGAAAAATTCATACAAGGAGACAGGCGGGGAAAATAAACGGGTGGGAAACAGCAGCATTTTGGCGCCGCCCCATGAGGAATATCTTGCCTTACCACTTGGAAAGCTTGACTCATTTTTCATCCTGTTTCCAAGCGCTGAGGCAGCAGCCCTCCTTGATGTGCTTATGTTAAATATTGAATGTACATCCATATTTAACTAGCTGGCCCCCAGAACTAGACGGAGGGCAAGATAATAAACATTGCCAGGGAATTTCACTCCTCTAATTGCCCAGAGTTAATCTCTCTTTCCCTGCATCTAGAGCGCCTTGACCTGTCGTAATGGAGATGCTAGAGTCCCACGGTAAATATAAATAGGAGGTGGGGAGGGAGGAGGAGAGAGGGAGAAGAGAAATAGAGAGGGAAGAGTGGAAGAGAAAAGGTGGGAGAGAAAACAGGAGAAAAGGAAAAAGGGAATTATTAAAGAATAAGAGGAGGAATACCTTGCGGAGCTGACTGCGGATATTTGTCTAATTTCATTGGACGCCAGGGGCACAGCTTTCTATTTAAACACCTCTGAGTGCTAATGATGTTTGCATCATTAAAAATGTGAAGTGGGACCTATGACACGTGCACTAGCCCCCCTTTTCCAGCGACTGGGGGAAGGAACACCACACTGCAAAAAATCCCCACTGAAACAGGCCATACAGTCTCTTACTGAGCCCTTAAAATTGTATTTTCCTTTAAAATAGCAAAAATATGTGTCATTATATGCAATATGAGATTCCTCTGTGAACTTTTTTTCAAATATTTTCTTGCTTCAAGGATCATAATCCTGATAAACAGAAGACAGCCTTAACGTAAATGTAAAAGTCTTCACAAAACTCAAGCAATAAGTTGAATTGCACTGGAAATAAATGAAATGTTCTTGCCCTATTGGCGGATGTTTTAACCTCTTTTAAGAAAAGTATAATAAATTTAATTACATATGAATTTTTGGACCCCATACAAGATTAAATTACTTGTCGAGATGGGTTTTTCTTTTTTCAGTGTACTGCATCCCTGTCGGGACCGGCAGCGTTTGACTGCAGTTTCACAAGGGCTTCCTCATCTATATTCATCTAAAGGCTTTAAAGATTTAAAATGATGAATAATATCCCTCAGAATAATAATAACCGCACCCCTGCCACTGCTTCTCCCAGTTGAAAAAAAAAAAAAAAAAAAAAACAACAGGGAGGACTTAATGCAGTGTCCATTAAAACCAAAAAGGCCATGTTTTAACTTATTAGATTAATTACTGCCACATTTTGACGGGCCACGCTCTGACAGATAGACCAAGAATGCATGAATATTCATCTCTTAGCTGGGGCAGAAATATCCTCATGTGGAGGTTTTATGTTTTAATCATGATTATGGAGGGGAGGAAAACGCAGCTGAATCCAGAGGTTTTCGGCGGTCTCTGTCCCTCCCCACAGCGAGCTCAGAGGTCAGCCATGATGCATGATGAAAGCTGTGGTGCAGGCCTGCTGCAGGCTCGTCCGCACCGAGGAGAGACACCGTAAAGTTTTTAATTACGGTGACTGTCGTAGCAGGGAGTGGATGGATGGACCACGGTGCGTGTTCCTGTCCTCGCCGCTCTGCTCTTGCCCGTCACAGAAATCTAGTTTTATGGGAGCATCTGTATGCAACCAGCCTGAGTGACATGATAGCCGACTGTTTTACTGTGTGAAGCTAAGGTCAAGCACACTGATCACTGAGTGAAAGACTTACTGTGTCAACTTGTGTTGACACAGTAAGTCTTTGGTTCATTTCAAGTTTTCATGCATTCTGCACTTATACTGTTATGCTGACACCACAGATTATCACCTGTACTACAAAGTGAATCACTGCCTGACCTGAGTGACCTGAGACCTGAATCAACATTTGACAAACTGGTACAGAGCAATATTTCAGAAAAACGTCACTTAACCCTCCTGTTACCTTCAAATTTACTGTATTCCTGTGCACCCTCCTGTTATCATTTGGAGTGAATTTAACCCCAGTAATTTAAACCTCCAGAAAATGATTATAATAAAAAAAAAATGTTTATGTGTCAGGTACTTTGTGTCTTGTTGATGACCTAAATAGCTCTTTACATACAACATAACATCCCCTGCTCACCCCCACATACATCAAAGTACTACTCCCACTACCACAGGTTTGGTTATGTTTGGTGAGGGTCCTAAAGAAGAGGCAAGTTTACTGAAGATTATAAATGGCATGTTATAGTTCCTCAGTGTCATCCAAAACAACTAAAACACATTGGTGCAAAATGTTGATATTTCATGTTGTCTACAGCTGAAAAAGCCCGGGATCAAACTGACTCCAGAGAAACACTGAAAACATATCATGATGTCAATTTCATGTTTTTCCACAAATTAGGAGAAGTCATTAAATATGAAGCGAATATATTTAATAAAGATAGGGGATCTGTACTGAGATACACATGCAGCCCAGTGTCTTGACAAATGAAAAATAATTTAAATACATAAATAAATGAGTGCCTCATCATGGAAAGGCAGTCACATTGTAGAACACAGTGTTGTGGTTTTCAAAGAAACACGATAAAATGAGTCTTTTTTTGAGTCTTGTAGGTCGCACAAAAAAAAAGAAAAAACACAAAAAAGCCTATAACACAATAATAAAAAAAAGAAGCCCCGTACCCCTAAATACGATAAGCGGCTTTGAAAATGAATAAGTGAATGAACAATAAAAAGCAATGAAATCAATAAAGAGATTCTATAAATACCTACGCCACAACTTCAACACATGCTAATGAGACTGCGTAAATGGTAATTATGGTGAGCGTATGGATTACTTGCATAATTTATTTACATTTGCTACTTAGCGATATCACTAACGGTGCCTATTTCATACCCGCATTTTTGCAGTCAGAGGCTAAAAATGGCTCTTTATCATACATTATAGCTCTTATTAACTCCTTTTGTCGGAGCGATTCATTATTAAATCTAAAATGTGCATTTCGATCAAACTTCCTCTGAGCTTATACGCGTCCCCTGTGAAGTCAGACGAGCCTGGCTTTATGATGTCTGGTCACAGTGTGGATGCTCCCGGCAGCTCCATTTTGGAGGGGGGTTAGCCCGCAGTGCAACAGTGGTTCACAGCGACTGCAGATGGAAGAAATGGGACTGAAAGGATGGCTGCATCTGTGGCTTTGCGACTTGGGTGGTGATGAGATAGCGCTGCCAGGTTTCTTTATGAGTCCACCCAGCAGGCCGAGGGTGACTCACAGCTCTCTGTCAGGGCTGTCCACAGCTTTATGGGACAGGCAGGCACTCAGAGGTAGATATGGAAGCCCGAGAGGCTCATCCAGGGGTCGTTATGGGTGTAGTATAGCGCAACTTCTGCCTCCAGAGAGACTTGATGTGGATGTAAGGGAGAGATAGGTAGTGAGAGAGAGAGAGAGAGAGAGACAGAGAGAGAATGAGAAAAATGGTAGGTGATGTGGGTGTATGTGTGCAGCACTGTGTGACTGCGTCTGTGAGTGTGTGACTGTGTGTGTGTGTGTGTGTGTGTGTGTGTGCCAGAATGGATGGGGCTCTGGCTCTGTAACAGTGGAGTAGCAAGTAATGTTTTCTTTCCATCACCTGGTGGCTGAACCTCTAAGGACATAAAGTCTGTGTGTGTGTGTGTGTGTGTGTGTGTGTGTGTTCCTCCCCCACTGAAACCAAAGCATTGTAGTGTATCTAGACAGATGTCTCTGTCTGAGCTGCTTCAGTGTGATGTCATCATCCTGAGACAACTGCTGGGACTCTGCTCGACCTGTCTGACGTTAGCAGAGACATCAAAAGTGAAGGCGGCTGAGAGAGGATGAGTCAGGGAACACAGACACACACACACACACACACACACACACACTCAGACGATAGGCGGATAGAGAGGGGTGATGGATGTAAGCAGCTCGTCACAGATTATTCTCTCATGTGTGAACAATGAACATGCGTCGCTGACAGTTTGTTACGTTCAGCGCTTCCTGCCGGCCGGCCCACGTCAAGCTCTCCACGTGCGAAAACCAGTGTGGAGTACGTGAGAGGAGATGTGTGTTCGTCATTATCGCAGAATAAACTCCAACTGTATGATACAAGACCCCTCCACTTTGCATCGAGGTCGCGTTCATCCTGTTGGGGATTTATTTTGCCATTTGAAAAGCTGGCTGCACGTTATCCTGTTCATTACATGGCTCTGGTGGATGCAAAATACTGAGATTATTTATATGAGCTCTCAGCTAAAACAAACAGTCCATAGATTCTATTCACTTTCATTGCAACATGTGCTCGTAGCATTTTGCCTACATTACCATGTAGGCAACTCTATATGATTATAATGTGTTCATATGTTACCTTGTGATTTGATTTGAGATTCATACTGTAATGTTAACTGTTGTCTATCAGTAGGAAATGATATATCAAACTTCTAGAGAACGGTCAGTTATTAACGCCGATGATTTTTCAGAAATATTGAACAACAGTGACCAGTCAGGTTCAAGTAGTCAATGCGGCCATGCAATTAACGCCTTTGTGTCTGATGGGAATGCTGAATGCCAAAAATCAACAAGATCCAATTCTTGACGGCTGAGTGCACGTGTTCATCCTCAGAAATAAAATTGATTGTGCTTGTTTTCTGGTGTATTGACTCCTAAATTTGAATCTCACTCCATACAAGACATGAAGTTCAATAAAACAGGCCTCTTCGCTTTTGAATTTCAAGGTGACAAAGATACTCCAGAAAGCAGATAATTGTAATATTGTACAAAAATGAATGGCTGTATTTTGCGGCTGCATCGTAGTTTATTTCGGTTCAGCTTTTGTTTGCATTTTTGCACATAGTGGGAAAAAAAAAATCAAAGTTATGCTTGTGCACATTGATTAATACGGTGCTGACACTTTTCAGCCTTGTTCCTCTTTCGAACAGCACGCTCGAGGGAGCAACTGGAACACCACACTGACGCAACGCTGATGGCAACACAACAGGACACATTTAGTCGAATGTGATGGTCGGAGAGTAACCTTTTATGCTCTTTGTGAATGTGTAATTTTAGTCCTGTGTTAATATAATGTGAATTTTTAAAAATTTCTGCTACATATTAGATATTTAACAACAGAGAGAGACTGGACTGACGGATGACAGAGAGGGCCAAGAGTCCCAGGCTGGATTCAAACTTACTGTCTTGCATAGGATAAGTATTAGAAACAGTTAATTTTGTATTTCCAGTTGTAATATTCAGCTTGGTTTCAACTTAGACGCTAACACACTTAATATGGGGTGTCCAGTGGTAATATTCAGCCAGGTATCTAAATGCAGCCAGTAGAACGCTGATACTAAATTGAATATTAACATTGGACAACTCAAATAAAGTGTGAGCCTAATATTATATGGGGACCGCATGTAATTAATGAACTGTTCCACAGTCTGTCTTTAATGAAATACACTTGCATGGGATATTAAATTCTCAGGACCCACCAGAGCCTCAGATACAATGGTATGAGGTCAAAATTGAGCAATTTCTCTCTTCTTGATTCCGCAAAGCAAAGCTTCAAATTTGAGAACCTTCCCTAATAGATTCCACAACTGCCTCTGTTTTTCCAGAGCACAAAAATTGCATGTCTTGAAGAATAAGAGGAAATTGTGCACCAAAAACAAATTACAGCTGAAATGATTGAGTTTTGTTTGCACGGGAATGCTACAGTGCTATCAGGGGACCTTTGTGTTCCACAAAATGATGTTTTACTGCTTTAATTTTGCACTTTACAAATTACAGACATTGCAGATTCCATTGCGATTAAAATCATTGACCATCTCTGCAATTATTACAGCTCACTGGACCTCCCCAGGTAATATTAGTCCCATGCAAGTAGGGCTTTAGTGAACTCAGCCAACAGGGAATTTTGGTAAGTTTCAATTATGAAACTTCTCCTTTTCCCCTCTTTACTTTTTCTTTAGCTCTATCTTTAGCCACACAGGGAAGGAGGGGAGAAGAAGGTACCTTTCAGTACCGCGATGCCCCCCCCGGTCAGTTTCCAGTCCCTCTCTGTCAGTGCTGCTGCCCTGGGACTCAGCAGGAGGGAGGCCAGTTTCTAGCTGACAGATGCTTGGGTTGCCGTTCATTTCCAGCTGGATGGATTTGCACGGCTTAGACTGTAAGTTTGTTAAATGAAGCCCTGAAGGGCCGTGAACGAGCTCGCCTGCAGCAGCAGCACTCCAAAGCAGCCAATAGAGGAAACTTATCTTCCATTCAGAGTGCAAAAATGAGATAGAGACACTTCCTCTTGTCACCTCTGGGGACAGGGATGGTGCAGGGACAGGGGAGCGAGTGACAGGACCAGCGCGCACAAACAAAACATTTCAAAAACAGCACTTCAAAGCAGCCATTAAAAGAGAATTATCCTCCATTCAGAATGTAACGGAAATAGATTTCTCTTGTCACTTCAGGGTTTGCGGGGTGACAGCGCCTGTACGCACAATTAAACAAAATGTTTCACACTCTCAGCTTCTAATCACAGCCATGTTATACAGACAGAGAGGCTTATTGAACAAAAACGTAACAAAAGACAATCAGCAGCACAGCTAGAAAACTTCCTCTGACCATAAAGCATTCAGGTCGAATAAGGATGCTCAGATTCAGACCAGGAAAAACAGAAACACATAGTTTGAGTATCACACATCAGCAACAGAGAAGGACAGGCTCATGTGCAGTAAAACAGGATTGCAGAGTGTGATGACTTCACTGATGCTATGAAACAGGCGACAGGAGACGACGACACATTTTAGTGAATGCTAGCATCATTTTACAAATGAGCAAATGAATGACAGTGTTGTAAATGGAAAGGTATGTTTAACAGGCAAAATTTGCTGTTTGATGGTGTGGTTGAGAAATACAGTGGATCACCATAGTAACTGTCCTGTTCCTCTACTGTGTCTGCTGTCTCTGCTGGGGACCGTCGCCCTGATTGCCCTCATCCTGATGGTGGCTGTCAGGTTACCACATCTGATTTTCTTTTCTTTCCTTTCTTCTTTTCTTTTCTTGAAGATGATGAGTGGGTGGAGGAACCCGGTTGGATTCAGCTTCCCGGCCAGCAGTGGTTTTGCAGAGGTGGATCTGCTCTTGGTGCTGAGCTCCAATTTTTATGAAGCCATGAAGGCTTGGATTCCGTGGATTTTGACTATACTCCAACAGTATTGATTTTTTTACAGGATGAGATGCTTGGGGGCAAACAATAGAAATAACCTGAGTTGGCCGTTGGTTAAGATTGACACAAACTGGAAAAAACATATATTTCCAATGGATCTTTGCAAGATAGAGAAAGTGAGAGTGAGATTGAAGTGTGAGGTGAAATTTTAGATTTTTTTTCCTGTTTTTTTTTCTCTTCAGTGTCACTTATAGCTTGATTCAGAACACATTCTCCCTTGTAATCTTAGCCTATTAAAATGTGAATACCTTTGTGAAAGGGAAACTGGTTTGAATTTGAATAAAGGGGGAAATTAGTGGGATAAATCTCCATCCCCATCAGTCCACAGCTGGAAAACTATGGATATTTATATAACATTACAACAAGAATGCAAATGTATGACAGTGATACGGTTAGTTTGAAACCCCACTTCTAGACAATGGAGCAGCCTGTCCTGTGCTGTAGATTCACAGCTGGATGAGGCAGTTCACCCCAGGGGAGACGCCAGCAGTAAAAGACCAGCCAAGTCATCAGAATAACATGTGGCCATCTTTCTGAACCAAAATACGTTGCATACCAACACTTAGAGCCAATGTGTTGGAGCCTTTGCTGACGCCACATGGCTGTTCATGTCTGCTCATGCGTGAGCTCGAGCTAACTTTAGCTCGTTAGCCACCTTAGCCCGTTTTGTTGGCTTCGTCGGCCACCAAGTCTACTTGGTTATGGTTAGGAGAGGGTCATGGTTAAGATTAGGAAAATGTTTGTTGCACATGGTAAGAAAAGGTCATGGTTCATGTTTTGAAACATTTGCTAACGTTTCCTAGTAATAGCTAGCTAAAAATGAACATGGCTCTTACTTGACATAGGGCTCAAACCCCGTGTCCGCAGAAGCAGGCCTGTTGACCGGCGTACTAACGAGGTGTTTTTCATTTAACTTATAACCTGGTATGTCACAAAACTTGACAACATGACATTTAAACATATCCTTGGTTTACAGAAACATTTTTTCCTGTCTGGCTTTCTCATATATTTGCAATTATTGTACTGTAATTACAGAAAAAAAACGGAACCAGGACGTGTACAACTCAACACTCCACCAGGTTTTGCTTTAAATATTGAAAATGTGAGTGTCAGGGAAATCTGAGAAAATCTGTCCTGAAAGCTCAAATTCTCTGCATAGCGGGGTAGCGAGACCAAAAGGTACATATGTCAGCGCCTGAGGGTGATGAAATCTGATGAGGAAGACCCCACTTCCAACCCAACAGCTGAGACAAGATAAAAAGAGAAGACAGACCAAACAAGTGCGGCCAAGCAAATCAGGTGTCAGTCATATTTGTTTTAAATAGACATTACTTTAACAAACAACATCAGGTTGGGTCAGGTTTCAAATGTTTTGCTGACTACCAGTCAGGCTCTGTCAGGTTGGGTCCCCAAGAGATCCAACATACTGTCATTCAGAGGCTCTAGTGGGCTCAGTTATGAAGCTAGAGTGAAGGCACTGGTATTATATGAAATATGAAACTAGTCAACCAAAAAAATCCATTGTTACCAGGTATGTCATGCATGTTGTCGGCAAGGGGGATAAATGTTGCTCCAAAATTAGGCTAAATTCTTGGGGAAAAACCAAAAGCAGTTAAAGTGTTTTTTAAACCAAAAACAATTACAGTAAATGCATTGTCTGCTGGTTTATTTTGTCACTTTTCAGTATACCCCTTGTATCACTTTGAATATTATAGTGCAAATTAACACCAAACAACTCTTGTGAGTTTGCTGCCTTTCAAGATTAAAAACCATAGACCATAGTAAAAACAGGCTGACATTGGTATGATGTAAGCAACACAGCTACAACTCCCAAAATTGATATGGATGTGTCCGATTTTCAGCAGCAGTCTGAATGATCAAGCCGTCAACAGTATTAGTGGCATTGAGGTGGTGGAGGGGACCCCAAATCAAATTCTGCTTAGGGCCCCATAAAGGCTTGGGCCGGCTCTGAGGCTCAGGCTTCCAGGTTCTTCATTCAGGTCCATCTAGACCTGTAATATAGACCTTTATATGTGCCTGCCTTTGCTCAGGGGTAATGTGGCGTATTGCTATATTGTCAGCATCAAGTATCAAACCAGCAAATCTGGCAGCTACAAGGTGAAGGTGCTCCCTGTCCAACCTGCCACCGTTTGGCACACACAGGACGCCACCAGCTTTTCCTCTTTTGCTGTACCCGTCCAGAAAACAGGCTTGACTGATAGCTATAATGGCAGGGAGAAATAATGTTGACATAACAACTGAATGGTAATCGTTTCTCCATCATCCTGAGACAGCTAAATCGGCTGTCACTTGTCCTCACTCCACAACTTTAAGCAGAAGTGTCACTTTATTGACATAATTTATATGGATAAAGAGCCCTTTACAGTTGCCTCCTGGCCGAAATGAATCAACCAATCACACACACACACACCGACACGCACACACACACACACACACACACCTCTAATTTCCCATTATCATCCTGCAATGCGTATGAATTATTCATGGCACGCCCTCACTGTGGGAAGTGGAGTAGCAGAGAGGGAAGACAGGAGGGGAGAGACAGACAGGAGAGCGCAGAGAAGAGGAAAGTGGGGGAAAGAGAGCGAGGAGCCGGGAGGATGAAGAGAGGAAGAGTGGAATAAAGAGGGAGGAGGCAAGGAAGAGAGAGATGACAAGAGAGGATGAGAGGAGAGGGAAATGGAGAGAGCAAAGGCAGGATAAAGAGAGGGGAAACAGCATAGCAGAGAGAACGGGAGGAGAGAGGAAAGAGTGCAAAGGGGTGGGGGAGCTGAGAAGTAGAGCAGACCACAGAATTAAGAGATATTTATGAGGAGAAGCAGAAAACAACAGTGCGAGAAAACAGGGAAGCTGTCTGCAGCGCGCAGGACAGGTAGGCAGATCAGATGTCCCTTGGAGCCGATGAATAAAACAGACACGTCTGTCAGCTCATAAATTGTTCCAAATTAGCAGAGCTTTCATTTAGCATATGCCCGTTTAAACTGAAAGAGAAAGAAAGGATGGGGAGGTGGAGTGCAGGGCTAAGAAAATTTACTTTTTTCCCCCTCCCGCCGGCCCTGACGATTCTCTCCACCAATTGTAAGCAAAGCCTGAGGACTTGTGCCTGCAAACTGAGTCCTGTCTGAATATTCATTTGCTTAATTTGCATAGCTCACAGATGGCGAAAACAGATGCTCGTTACGGCAAGTGTCAATTTTCAAAAATTTGCTTTCATGACAAAACAAATAAAGCTATACAGGAGGATGGAGCGACTCATAGCCTCCTGGCAGAGCTGGCACGTGTGTGTATGTGTGTGTGTGTGTGTGTGTGTGTGTGTTGTGTGTGTGTGTGTGCGTGTGCGCGCACACAGGTTCGTGTGTGTGCACACATGCACTTATTTGCAGAGAGGCAGTTGTCAAGAGAAAAACTTTGAAGCGTGTGAAGTGCGTCGTGAGTGTACTGTGTAGTGTTGTAGTGTGTAGTGTGTGTTGTATGTGTTTATTTGTATTAGAACCATATAGAAGGCGTGGAAAGTTTTTTCTTTCTTTTCTTGGCATCTAATAGCAGGAATTACTTTGATATCCTTCTTTTGAAAGCCTCCCTGAAAAACAACAACAAATGCTCAGTGAAATTGGTGCAGCCCTGGAAGATACTTAATTCTAAGATTAGACTGGAATAAGATAGAGCGCTAAAACTTTAGTGTGCGCACGTGGAAATTTGTCTTTGGACATATGTGGCAAATGCACATGACACACACCCAAAACAGCACATAGACAGCTAAAGGGTCATCACACAATCAAAATAAATCACAGAATGTGCAAACACATCAAAACAAATCATAAAATCAGTGTCTTACCATGCCAGTCATTTTTTTTAATTTTATTACAGCATACTTGAACAAAATAGTAAATATGGTTTTCATTATTCATTAACATTATTCCTTGTGCCAAACATCCCTGTACACTGCATTTAGACTGAAATGCATGGACATAAAGGCCCTATTCCTCTGAATGCAATCACCTTATTGAAGTCCTTTGCTATTAAGACTGCTATCAAGGTCAGTGTTTTGCAAACGCTTTAACCAGCCACACTGCATTCTGGGTCAGTCTGTGTTCAAGGCTCGAGGGCAGAGGTGAGGCTCAGCAGCATACAGCACATGACCGTGGTAAACACTCGCTTGTAAATTTCTAAACAAACAATGTCATTTTAAATCATCTGTGAAAAAGGTTAATATTTTTGTTTGTTAGGACGGTTAATAAGGCATAATGTTCACCATGTGGACGGCAACATATTTGGCTGCTGTTGTTAACAGAATGTAAAATGGCGACAGTTAATAAGTTTGTAATGCTAATGGGAATAAAGAGAGACTGACAGCAGTTCCAGTGACTTATTTTACCTCACAAGCGCCCAGATGGCCTGTGCTCATCTGTACAGCCAGTCACCCGTCCTGCAACTGGCCTGTGGTAATGCTGCAGTGTCTGTGAGCAAGAGTTTTTTTTCTTTTAAATTACATAGTGGAAAGAAAAAATGATTTGCATTTCTCAAGTCTGATTGCGGGATTTGTCCTTGTACGTCCTGATGGCTGAATAACGAAGATGGTGGTGTTCGGGGGGCTAAAGTTCAACATTAACTCAAACAAACAAGCAATTTTCTCTAGATGATGTTATAGCATGGTAAAAAAAAAAAAAATGAACAGCACCTTTGGGAAATATTTTGAAATTATGTCAGAACAGGGCTGAATGGGGCAACTTGGTGGCTCACTGTGTAGAGTCCATATCATTTAAAGCACTTCTTAGGCTAATTTAGCCGTGGCAGCCTGGGTTGGGAGGGTCCAGCCCAGACCCTTTGGCTGCATTCACACAGTGGTTGAAAGTGACACAGCTCTGATTTTTTTCTCAGATCTGATCTTTTTGCCTTGGCCGTTCACATTCATCTTCGCATGTGACCCCTACCTGACATCGTGTAAACAGAGCTGTGCCATGACCGCACATCTACAACAAGGCATGCTGCTGAACAATAAAAAATGTCATTTGAACCACTTTCTATCATCACAATTAATTAAATATCTGTGCAGGCAGGTGCAGGTGAGCTAGCAGTTGATCGAAGGCAGAAAAGAGCTGTGATTGAAGCCTCTTCACATACATCTATTAAATGTGGCACATCCTGTCGTTCTGTCATTGTTGCTGCTCTCCTGTGTGTTTTGTGTTGTCCACCACTGCTGACAGTCAATGAATAATGACTCAGTGGGAGAAAACCTCATGAACTCTTAAATCTGAACATTCACACAGCCATCACATCGGCAGGAATTAGCTACATATCTTGATTTAGAGCCACATATGAAAGTGGCCCAAATCAGAATTGAAAATGTCAGATTCAGTGTGTTGTTTTGCTGTTTACACTGACATTAAAAAATCAGATCTGTGTCACATTTGAGGAAAATATCAAATCTAGGCCACTTCCTACTGGCTGCCTCTCTCTACAATGCCTTGTCTCTCTCCACTCTGTCTGTCTAATAAAACAGACATGCAAAAAAAGCAGAAATAGGGCTGAATGCTATTTTGATATTATATTGATACCATGATGTGATACTTTGTCTGGGATTTTGGATATCACAATATCTTGATATCTGTGATGGACTGGCAACCTGCCCAGGGTGTCCCCGTGCCTTCCGCCCCATGAGCACTGGGACAGGCTTCAGCACCCCCCCACCCCACCCCCGCGATCCTTATGAGGATAAACGGTTTGGAAAATGAATGAATGAATGAATATCTTGA
>OMLB01045856.1:2161-12732 GCA_900302555.1 Myripristis jacobus | reverse complement strand
TGATGCAAGTGTTGTCTTTTCCTGGATTTAAAGGCTGCATTACACAGCAAAACGGTGCGGTTTTCTGATCTTGTTAGACTAGTAGACATTAGACTAGTTGTTCTATTACTTGCCTCTACCTGCTTGGTCATCACCAGCAGTCACTATATCAATATCAAGTTTTTCGACCAAAGATATTGATATTTAATTTTGTTCATATCACCCAGCCCTATTTCACAAAGGTATTTTAGCTCCTGAATTCACAAAATGATGCTGGTAGCAGCTATGGAGTTAATCTCGACTTCAGTTTCAGTGCCATACTTGCATGTGTTTGCAACATTGGTGCAGGCCGCTGCATCAAAATCTACTCAGTGTCAGTGTTTGCTGGGCTGGGTGGTAAAAAGTGGAACTGCTACATTGGCTAAACTGCTCGTGCTGCTCCCCCGAGAAAGCAACGGTTAAATTACTCCAGTGTACTTGGTGATTGGAAAGGGATGGTGGCTTTAAAATGTTAGGTCACCCCTTCATCCCGAGCTTTGTTCACCCCCAGCACAGCAATCTAGCATGCACACACACACACACACAAACACACATGGAGAGGTGCACACATGCACTCTCTGTTCCTCACACACGGACACACGGGCCGCTCCAGCTCCCCTCCAGTAGCTTTGTGCTGTGTGTGCACACAAATGAAAATGCTTCCTGCAGAACAATTCATTTGCCACACCGTACACTATTTCCTCTGCTGCACTGGTGGTCATGAGTGATTTTACACTGTCTGTCTCACCTTCCCCTTTTTCTCTCCCTCTTTCTCTTTCCTCACGCTCTCTCTCTCTCTTTCTCTCTCTCTCTCTCTCTCTCTCTCTCTCTCTCCTTCACCCTTTTTTTCATTTTTTTCAATCTCTCTAACCACCTTTTTTTCCTCTCCTTCATGTTCTGGCTCTTTTCCCTCCCTCCCTCTCGGTCTCTTCATATCTCTTTCCCTATGTGCCTGTTTCCCCCCTCTCTCTGTTTCCCCATTTTCATGCTTTCACTTTCTCTACTAATGCTGTTTTCCAGAGATGTTGGAAAATTGAAAATTCCCACAATAAGATAAATGCAATGGAAATAGATTCCAAGGAGAAAACGTAAAAAAGAAACCCTGATATGCAGTTTTTTTGATATCATGCCTCAAAACACTAGGCTACTCCACAGCAGTAATATCACCACATATATGTTGATATATCTATGTAATCATAAACTAACAGCACTTATATTCAGTTTTTCAGCATTATGTGACCTTAAACTTTTGCAGCTGCGTGGTTTACGCATAAATCTGAATTTGAAAATCCATCCAACAGTAGCTAGTGAGCTACAATGCTATTGCTCAGTGTTTTTTTAATTTGGTCAAATCAATATCCTGTTCAAATTCAAATGGCACACACACTTCAGTGTTAGTAGCACCAAAGTTTGGCACCAGCGCTAATTTTGGATGCTGCTGCTGTGACGTAATGTTCTTTACTTCTTTTATACAGTACATCCGCTGCCAATTATCACTTCCATAGTGTCAGATGTAACATTAGCAGTTGCCTGGAGAGAATCGTTCTGCATAAGGCAAGGAAAATCACGCATTTCTCTCCTGTTTTTATTTATTTATTTATTTATTTTTACCAAGCTGGACCACTGACACACACAGAGGTTGTAATTACCACCAAAATTCACCATTTCCAACTTCAGCAAGAATCTCTCACCATGATGCTTTGACTGACTCCGCTCAGCAGCTCGTCCTCCAACATCTCTCTCTCTCTCTCTCTGGTGCTCTTTCTCGCTTGATCCTCGTCTCCACCCTCCCTCCTTCTCCTTCACTCTCCTTCTTCCCTTTTTCTCCATCTCTCCTGTTTTTTCGGCAGCCTGTCCCGTCCCATAAGGCTACCACGGTGCGTGGCTGCTTTAGAATATTAATTAAACACCCTTATGTGTCGTCAACCCCTCTGGTGAGCAGCGCGCTCTTTAATTAGACCTGACGAACACCGGGGAGAGAGATGCACAGTGCACTGGTTTATGTACAACTGTGCATGTGTGTGTGACTGTGTGTGGGAAGGCGCAAGGGGAAAGGGCTGCCACACACTCAGACAGATAGTGTATGTATGTGTGACTGGGATATCTGGGAAAAAGTGTCCCATATGTCGCTGTCCCTGTGCATGTGTGTGTGTGAGAGAGAGTTTTCTGATAAGGGGCTATAGCAGTTGTGCATTTGTGTGTTTGCTGTGATTAGGTGTGCACAGTGTGTTAAAAGTCAAACTTTGAGGGCATCTCTGTCTTGCACACACCTCTCCGCTGCCCCGTCCTTTTATCTTTGCATCTTTTTTTTCTCAGGAAGTTTGTAATAATAGCCTTGGGAGCGAGAAAACATCCACGATCTTTGCCAAGAATATTTCACAGCGTTCGCAGCTAACGAGGAAACACGAGAGCCGATAATGGTTGCGAAAATCGCGCCTCTAATGCACTTGCAAACTTTGTAATTTTAGACTTGATATAACCTTGTGATTGCCGCACCACCTGATGTTAATGGTAATTGTCAACCTGTTGATCTCCCCTCAGAAAGTGCGATGAAACTTGAAGTGCAGCCTCCCAACACAGCAGCAGAACAAAAAAGACAACATGCGGAAAAGTACAAGCAATCAAAGGCAGTATTTGAATGAGGTGTCGATCATTTATCCCATCTGTTCATTTTAAAAATATTTATCTCATAGCTTAGGGCAAACTTGTTGCTTCCCCTCAAGATGTGATTATATGAAACTGTGAACCTCAAAAATGCTGCAAAACTAAAGATGTTAGAAAAGTTTGGGGCAAAAGTTTGAAGTAACTTTTTCTTGCGAGCTATTCCATCTGTTCAGTGCAAAAAGGGTGTGTGTATAAAAATGTATCACATGAAACTGACACTGGTTTCCCATTAAGAGGTGCAATCTAATTATGCAAGTAGTAACAGAACTAAAACTACCACAAAACTTGGAATTAAAGTAATTGAAAGTATCTCTTTAGTTTGATAAGGTCTAATGGTGTTTAATGTATTTTTAAAATGCATTGCCTATGTGTTCACACGTACTTGCTGAGAAAACATTGGAATCAAAGATACAAAAATAAAAGGTTTGACAGAATCAAAGAAACGACAGAAAAGTACCGTTTGCCCAAGTCAGTTTGCCCAACTATTTAATTTATTCATTGAGAAAATACTGACTGAAAATATATTTTTAAATTTGTCAATCAATCTGTGTAGCAGCTTCATACATTAAAGTGGCATGTGTGAAAAATTTTCTGTGCAATCATTTAAATCAGGACGTGTAACTTCGGCCATTTATAATCCTGGATTCAAGATAAAATCACTTGACGGCCCAGACATTTTTTGCAGTGTTTTTACAGTCTGATAGACATATTTGTTCTGGGTTAGGGGATTTGGCCGTCCCGTCGTCCGCCCTGGCCAACTGAGCTCCAGAGCACAGGCAGCAGCATGCAGCCCAGAATACAACTTCGCCAAATTTCCTCCACCAGCAGCTCTGTTTCCCCTGTGTAGCCTTCTCTCATTTCCTCTCCCGTCCTGCACCAGGAACATGCCAACTTTTTGGGCACATAAGCTTTTATATTGTGTGAATGTGCTGCAGTTTAACTTTGTTGTGTCCAGTACTCACTACAGTGCTCATAGCAAGCTGTCTCACTCATCGTGAGCTAGCTTGACTATCCTCTAAAAACTAAGGTCCACACTCTACTTTCACTGTGAGGGCAATTAGTGTGTTTTGGATGCCTCAGTTATGTCAACTCAGGGTGTAGATTTGTATTTTATTCTCCAGGAAATTTAGTGGTGATACAAACAAAAAGACCATGACACAACTATAGAGCCCCTTTAAAATCAGTGGAAAAGGCAAACTGCAAGCTTGAGCTGTGAGGCTGATCCACCAAGGCTACACCCTAAACTGATTAGAGATTACATTAGCTGGAATGCTTAAAGTGAAGACGGCCACATGTTGTAATACTAAACTCACCTCCAACTAATGATTAAGAGGGTTAATAATGAGATTTCCATGCAACTTGATTAACAACTTACTTGCATTAATCACACCATGCAATTTAATTGCATTCTGATCATTATCCTTTAACCATGGCTGTATTTAACCAGGGTTTTGCGTTATATACATATTGTCTTCATTTCTTTGGTACAACACTTTGTGCCTTCTACTTAAAGAGGCTATATAAATAAATGTATTATTATTATTTTTGTTATTGTTATTACTATTATTGGTAGTAGCTATATATTTTTTTTATTACTACTACCATGATATAATGCACATGCTTCCTTTTCCAAGCCTTGGCTCGGGGTCTATACTACCAGTCCTCTGCTTACGTTAGATCAAGTTAAAAGTTGGAACTGGAATTTCTGCTACAGTCCAGACGGAGGATTTCTGTTGTAAAGGTGACATGGCCAGCAGCAGCAGCATACTCAGGTACAGACAGGCTTTAACTGTGGAACGTCTTCTGTGCACATGACTTTCAGTGTGATTATGGCTAGGATTTGGCTTTGTGACTGATTTTCAAGATCAGCCTGAATCCACACAACAAAGCAAATTTTCAAATATTAATAAGTGCTGATTTCTCTAGTGATAATTGTTTGGAGTTGACGGATGTTATTCAACAGTTGTTTGTTCAGCCAAGGAGGTAATATGGCTCTGGGGCGACTGCTCAATGCTATCAGAAGTGTTTAATTAATTCTGATGGGTGCAGGCTGATAAAAACATTGGCGTGCTCTGCTGTGTGGAGAGAGCTGCAGAGACACAGAGGAACAACAGTGTCGCCGTTCTGAATCAACTTAATTGAAACTCAGTGAATCGCCTTTCTCAGAGCATCAATGATTTCCAATGGATCAATCCTCCACAGTCCCACAGCTGGTTTAAAACTCACTGCAAGTGGCCAGTTCCTGAAGTTTCAAAGTCACTTTTTTATGACAATGAGTGTTTTCTTTTATTCCCTTGATCTGTGGCTCCATGTTTTTTTTTTAATCATGAAAAATGAATGAATGAATGAATGAATGAATAAAATAACATTTTCTCAGGTACTATGACATCTATTTTTTAAAGATTAAAATCCTCTGAGCACTGAGCCACACACTGCAAACACTTTAAGTCATGTCCCATATTTAGGCTTAAATCCTGCTTTTCTAAAAACAAGTGAAAAATCTGTTAATGGGATGAGATAATACCTCTTGTTTCCAGTGCAGTCTCACTTGTTTCAGATGTTTTTTTTCTGATTGGAATCTGCCAAAAAACAAAACAAACAACAAAAACAAAAACAAAAACAAGCAATTAAAAAACAAAACAAAACAAAACAAAACAAAAGACAGAATATGGCATATGAGCCTGCTAGTATAAAGAAAATGACACTTGGTTCAAGAAAACTGTGGAAACAAGCTGATCACCATTGTTTAGCTTACTGTTTAGTTCATTTGCACATTTATAAAAACAGAGAAAATTAATGAATTAAAAAAAATATAACATGTGCGGGTGAGGCAGAAACCCACGAGGGCTTATCTGGAGACCTCACCTCTGAGAAATAAAACACAGTAGCAATAATACCGACAACAACAATATCAGAGATAAACATGAATGTTATTTACCTAAGTAATATTCTGTACAAACATTGCAGAAAAAAACTGTGCAAAACTGCACAAAGGATAAGTTAAACACAAAACAAAATAAACAGAATAAATAAATTCACAAAAAAGCCCAAAAATCTGGGTTATGTACTGGAGTCTTTTGTTATCAGGGCATTAGAAACAAGTGGGTTTATCTCCTCCCACTGGCCAATTTTCTTCACTCAGTTTAAGAAAAACAAGAATTTAACACTGAGTATGAGACTAAATTACTTATTAAGAAGTGTGGAAGCAAGCGAGGATTATGAAACCATAGATGCCTGTTTTTCAAAGTTTGGAGTTTGAACTGGGCTGAAGTGTTTCTGTCTGTCTGCAGTGTCAGCAGCACATCTGGCAGAGCTGGAGACGACATGTCAACTTCGTTTCCTCAGATCGCCCTGACAGTCAGGGGCTAATGACCTGGAAGGATACACAGTCCCACTACATATGGGCCTGACTCTGTGTGTGTGTGTGTGTGTGTGTGTGTGTGTGTGTGTGTGTGTGTGCGTGCATGTGTGTCCATTCCCCTATATCAAGCTGTGTACTTATGCGCTGCCTTCGTATGTCCCTTTGTGTGCTTACATGCCTGGATGTGTCACTGCCTGTTACTACCTGTATATTTATGTGTGTGTGTGTGTGTGTGTGTGTGTGTGTGTGTGTGTGTGTGTGTGCGTTTGTATTGCAAGTGTTTGTGGGTTTCTGCATGGTGACCCAGGACCTTTCCTCTAGCACTTGGAGAGTCCCAGTGCATGTGGGCCTGTGGTCCTCCCTGCTAGTGGAATAATTAGGACAGGACATGCTGACCAGTAACACCTTCAGCTGGGGCCACTGACAGAACAAGGACAGATGAAATTATACACCTGGATGCTTCACCGGGATTTTTTTCCCTCTATGGCTTCACTATCAAAGATCCAAAGTTGCTTTCTGACCCATTTAAAGGACAAAATAATGTCGCCTCATGTCACCGCTGAGCCACGGTGGAGGGTTCCTTGTTCTCTGCTAATTGTTTTCTGTTTGATCCTGTTTTCGCCTTGCCTGCTGAGGTGGAACGACCACGACAAAAGAGCTCGGGCAAAAATTAAAGTTGTGTAAACTCTGTCGGACAGGCTTGTGTTATATCTTGCCCGAGGTTGTACAGACACATTGCAACAGATTTCTACTGCGGTTAATGAACAGCGCTGGACCAGAGTTTCAAGTCCAAGCAAACACAGCAGAGGAGATAATTGGAGAAATCCATTGGTTTTAGGATTTACTGTTAACTAAGGCTACTATACAACATGCATAGTGTCCATATTCACATCTTGTCACACACACTGCGGGAGTGTACAGGCAGCAAATTATGCACATTTCACATTCTCTGGCTCCTTTGCTTTGAGTTGTTGTTCAGTCTCTGATTATGTCTCTGATTATACTCTTACATTTTTACATAAGTTTTGATTTTCCATGTGATATCTTTTGTTTTATGCGTAGAGCACTGTCAACCCTGTTTATTAAAAGTTCTCCAAAAGTACCCCCATGTTACTGTTCTACATCAACTGTGCCCAGGCTACACACAAAACATGTATAATGGGCGTTGTGTTCATTAGTATGGCCATGTCAGTGTTTTGCCATATCTGTTGCAGATCAGATTCAAGTAGAGAGGAGATCATGCAATTAGTAATGTGTTATTGTAGTAGAGAACAAGACAAATCCACTTGTGTCCAACCAAGATTTTGACAGTGAATTGATGTTGACAAGATGGCTTGCAAGTACAAAGTTCAAATAGTCAGTTATAACTGCCACCTAGATTGTTAAGTAAAGCCAAGATTTAATGGAACAAGTCAACCTCAAAAAATAAATACATTTTTAAAAAAACAACACTTTGCTCTCGTGCATAATTTCCCCACCAAAACCCCACCAAATCACCTAGAAACAATCCAATACAATAGAATATCCTCTGTTGCATTTTGAACTGTTCCTTTAAATATTTTTCTGATAAAGCAGGTTTTTAAAGCTGTTTTACTATGATTTGTTACTGTCTAATATATTGGAAATGTTTTGCTTGTTTGGCTTGACACTGAACATTAACCACCTCCTGCACATGCTGAGCACGAACACAGAATGATGTGTAGCTCTGAGACTGCAACAACATAAAGAGTCCAGACACTGGCAATACAACAAATGAGTGGCATGACTTCTACTTCTTCACTCTTTATTACATCCTGTAACACCGCTCTGGTACATGAGACGCATAAAAAAGTCATAACACAAATGGTTTATGTACCATAACACACACATTCCATTCGCTTATATATATATTTATATTGGGGCTGCTACCGCAATAAATGCTCACCTCGGTAAATCACACATGTCCTGAAGTGGAAGAAACCAATTAAGGCGGGTGACACTGAAAACACCCTTCGCTGTCTTGGAGGTCGGCTCTTCCTGCCCCCTTCTGGCCAAAACTCCCCATCTGGGAGGCATTATCCCGGGGTTTTGTCATTGATTCCTGTGATTGATCCTGGCCCCTACTGGGCCGCAGATGCATCCTCTTGATTTAAAACCAATTATGTGATGATGATCTAGCACGAGGCTGTGGGTGTAATGTGGTTGGTCGAGAGAGTGGTGTCGATGTTATAAATCACCAAACGATGTCAAAGAGCACTCTTCTTTCTCCCTCTCTCTCCCTCTGTGGCTACCTCTCCCTTCCCTTTCCTTTCCTTTCCTTTCCTTTCCTTTCCTTTCCTTTCCTTTCCTTTCCTTTCCTTTCCTTTCCTTTCCTTTCCTCGTCTCTACTTTGTCAGTAATGACTTTGTATTTTGTTTATGGTTATTGAATTCTTCACAGATGAATGGCTCTGTCATGTCACCCTCTGCCGGTGTCAGTAACATGTGTGAGCAAAAACAAATTCAAAAAGGGCCTCTTCAACTGTGTGACAGGTTAAAGTAATCAATACATGCTCAGTGTCAGGCAGAGCCTCCAAAGACACTGAACTGCACCGCTAGAGCCTCCTCCCATGTGTTTTACGCACTCTCTCCTGGAAATCTCGAGTGAGTATTTTACATGAAATCCCCCTCCTTGATCTAATATTCATGAGAATTAATCCTGGATTAACGCAAAGCCTGTTTATTGCTTCACCGCCTTATTGAATGCCAAATAAATAATTGCGAGTAACTGACGCAGAATTCCCTGAACAACGGCGAGCCAACAGAGACCACTGCTGATTAATAATGAACATAATGCATGGCAAGAGTAACATTATAAGAAATTGTTTTTGTCTTCTCTATTTCTTGCTTTAATGAGGTGACTCATTTACATTTCTTCTATTTTCGTCCTCTTTTCCATCTTTTGTTAACTGCTGATAGACCTCTCACCTCACTTTCAACTGGGTGAGCAGAATAATACCAGGGCAGACTGAGGTGGATCTCATCTATAGCTTCTTATCAGTATCGCTTAAAACCAATGAGAACAACACCTTTCCAGGGAAAAAATGCATGGCTTTGTGTTGTCTCTATTATTGATGAAACCTCTGCTGCTGGTGCCCCTCTAGCTTAGTGCATGCTGACAGAATTAAATACAATGCATATGAAAATACACTATAGTGAGGGCAGCTGTAGAGGTCTTGAGGTCATCAGAGTTGACAGGGTTCATCTTCTGGGTAGCATGAGTGTGCCTCTCTAATTTCATGCTAATCAACCCAAAAGATTTTAAGATATGGAATTTGACACTTTTGCCCAAGTTTGGCGCTCCAGAGGAGGTCACAGGGTCATCAAAATCAAGAAGAAGAATTTTTTTGGAGTACGGATTCAATCACCAAATACCGTGGCAATCCGCTGATTACAATTCAATCAGGAGGGACATCAGGAGATGATTTTAAAATCTTTGGCAATTTGGCAGCATAATAAATCCCCCCATGGAGGGAGTCCAGACACTGAAGGTGGCTGATGACATGTGATGAGGCTGATGAACTGTGAGGTCCTGGTGGAGATGGGGAGGTGGAGGGTCGCGTGAATGGCAGCAGGCAACACTGAAGGCACAGAAAGGAACATATTTAAAAAAGACAGCGGCAAGATGATGAGGCTAACGAGGGAAGTGTGTTACTGTGCTATTGGATAGACATGACCTGGTGATGAACAGCTGATCTGACTCAGTTGACAGCTACACACAGTGACAGCAAGGGAGGTTATGAATGAGCATGTGTGCAGAGAGAAGAAAAGGAAGGATAATTAGCGAGAAATATATCTAAAGCCTTCCTGACTGAACTTTTGCTAAAGCTCCCTTTAGTGATATTAGGTGGACAAATTTGACATTTTGGTCTGAGGGTGGTGTTGAAGGAAAGGGAAGGTCATGAGGTCTCCAAAATTTAACAAGGCTCATCCTTGAATTAAGAATGTACTCACCAATTTCCATGGTAATCTTCCCAGTAGATTTTCACATAGCATATTTGAAAATCTGGCTGGAGGGCGGTGCCAGTGGAAAGGTGACAGTCACACCAAAATTGACAGGGTTTGCTCCCTGGGAAACATCAGCAAATTATTTGGCAATCAGTCTGTTACATTTAGAGATTTGTTGTGTGCAAGTCAAATGTTTGCCCTGAGGTTTGAACCTGAGGAAAAGTCATGATATCAAAGCTAACATGAGCTTGCAGGTTCGCCGGGCTATTGTTTCCATGGAGTGAAGTGCTGAATGGAGGGACAGACAAACCAACTGACTGTCACAGCCACCCTCAGGCTCTGCATGTCAACAGGGAAAAAATATTTGGTCTGACAAGATCAGACGTAAATTGTTTTGAGCTGAAAACCGGAGGCCATGCTGTGTATTTTTATAAACGGCAGCGAGACAACTTGTCTTCCTATATGGCAAGGGAGAACTGGAACTTAAAACACCTAATATCCCCACCATCCCCACTATTGTGCAGAAATGCATGGCTATTTTCAGAGTGCTGCAGAACACACAA
>OMLB01045854.1:11230-26017 GCA_900302555.1 Myripristis jacobus | reverse complement strand
CTCCTCTTCCCCTCCCATCCTAGTGCCAGGCCGGATCTCATCAGTGTGCCTTCTGCCTGCGGGCTAGCCCTCACACACACACACATATACACACACACACACACACACACACACACCAATCCAAAGACCTCTCACACAATGGGCGTCATGACTCAGGCTGTATGGCACTTTGTCTCACAACCGTATTTACACAATCCACAGTGCACACACTAACTCTCCAATAGCACACACACACACACATACATGTATGCATGTACTTGGATGCACCGATATTAAGAAAGTAGCATGCGTTGTTACGTTATGTTACGTCATGGCACCGGTAAAAAAAGAAAAAAAAAAAAGTCCTCTAGTTGCAGCATGTAACCTTTTCTCAAGTTAGCGCTGAGAGTCTGGCATAATGTAGAGGAGAGTGAGCCACAAACAGACCAGTGACTAACACACACACACACACACACACACACAAGCACAACAACTCAAGCTCTCGCGGCAAAACTCCAATGCTGTCCCGCACTGATGACATCATTCCTGTATGCTGGCCTAAAGGTCGCTGATGTCCGCAAGCCGGCCCTGGGCGCAAAACACGCCGCACTTACTCACATGTCTGCAGAGTGACAAACACACATGCATGAACCCACAGAGAGGTGGACGCATGCATATAACAAGCCACCCGCATGCACAGCGGCATACACAACTCATTAGTCATTTCCTACATGTGGAGGAATACATGCATGTGCACAAACACACACACACACACACACACACACACACACGCATACAATCGCAGATGCACACTTGTCCGGTGTCTTCGCTGAGTGGCAGGATTTCGCCTGGAGATAGCAGACTCCATTCCAGGCTTCTTCCCCAAACACTCTCTCATTAGATCCACTGTCTCACTGCATGACTTTGTGGGCACCGCGAGACAAACATCTCTCACCCAGTTAAAAAAAAAAAACCTGGGCTTTGTCTGACTGGATGTTTTTAATGGACGGGGCTCAATGTGGGTGGAAATGGAGACAAGAATAATCCTCACTATTTTAATGATTTTTTTACCTAAAGCATTATGAATCTTATTTATTTATTTTTTTTTGAACAGCCTTAATTAATCAAGCTGCAACACATTTCAACAACGCTTTACTTTACACTTTGAGAACTGCACACAGCCACAACAGGGAGCAAAACACGCAACAAACGCAGCTCTCAGAGTTGGCCACAATGCAGCTCAATTGGTGGTTAAGTACCTTTCTCAACTTCTCCACAGTCATTGTCGGGGAAAGGGTTTGCATTTCTTATTCACCGTTTCGACCAACATCTTCCACAACAACCCAGGATTCAAACTTTCTGCTCACAAGCCTGTGTCTGGAACGTCTCGGTTAACACTCCCTCTGAGTCTTTACAGCACGCTGCACGGCTTTTCATGTTTAGCAGAGGAGGTGAAGTGAGAGGTCAGGAGAAATACGGTTAATTAGGGAGAGACAAGTTTGTATATCGATACTGAACATGATGAAGAGATGCACGCAGACAGTCAACTGTGAACCATCAATTCACAGATGTGATTTGAGTGAACTATCTCTTTAATTAGAAAATTGCCACATCCTTTTTTTAGTGAGTAAAAACACTTCCAAGCACATTTTTTGGACTGATAAAAAATACTACATTTTAAAGACTGATACTGTACTTGTGACTCCACTACGAAGGTTGCCGTTACGCGTTACTTTTAAGCATAGCTTTGAAGTCAGCTGCTGTTTTTTTTTCTTTCTTTACTAATAAATTCTCGCGTTCCTCACGAGAAAAAACATAATACTCACTCTCAACTGGGTTTGAAATACATAATCCAGCTCGTTCAAATGAGCAAAATGCCTCCATTCTATGTTGTTAGTAAAGCTCAGATGGCTAACTCGGCAGCGGGTTAGGGTTAGGGTTCATTAGGTGGTAGAGTTACAAGCATGTGTAAATGCATTGGTAAAAAACAATGAAGCAATGTGTTGGTATTAAAAAAAGATTGAAAGTACTTCTGAATAAGTATTTTAAAAGCAAATACTCAAGTAACTCAAGTAAAAATCTGACTGAGCCACTTTCACTTGCAGTGGAGGAATATTTGACCTGGAGAATCTGTATTTTGACTCAAGTGGCTGGGTTGTGTATCTTGTCCACCACCGCATTTTAACTATAAAAGAGTTTGGTATCTGATCTTCTCATGGTGGTAGGTCAGCTAATAAAAAAGTGTCTGACATCACAAGCTTTTTTTTCTGAAGAGTTGAACTTGCTTCAAGTGAAAAAAAAAAGTATTTATAGCAGCTGTTTTCTGAGTGTTTAACAGCCACCTCCCACAGGATTCAATGTAAATATAGACAGTGGTGGCTGACTAAAACACGTGGCTTAATGGACTTGTGTATGGACACAAAGAGTGGCACAAACCGAAAGAGAGTGAGAAGCAGTGTAAGGCAAAAAAAAAGAAGTTATTTTAAGTGAGGCCATGGGAATACACAAAGATATGACAGCAGAGGCACTCTGTGGTTTCTTTAGGTTGTTCTGTTCTCTAGAAGCTGAAATTAGAATTTTCTCTTTTTTTTTTCATCCAGGGCGGTTGACAGAGCATGCTTGCTCTTCTTCAGCAACACCTTAACATTCACACCTGGGAGCTGCCCTGCACAACTACAATTTTGAGGTGTTACTGCTGAGCAGCTGCAGAGGACTGCTAGAGCAGTCGGAGGGGGGGTTAAGTGTCTCGCCTGAGGCGACCGCTGCCTAGCAAGATGAGCTGAGGTTGTGGCCCAGTTTTGCGAAGGGCCTTTGGGAATTGAATTGCTAAGCAAAGCCAAGTGAGGTGCAGGTGTGGACGCTCTGCCCGCGATACTGTAAATAAGGCAGACAGCCAAACCTACCTGAAGAAGGTCACAAAGAACTGCACCAGGTCCATGATGCTGTTGTGCTGAGAGAAGGCAATCTGTGGGTACAGGGAGATACAGAGAAGAGGAAAGTAAGAAAGCAAGTGTGGTTCAATAAAAAGAAAAAAAAAACACCTATAGCAACGATAACCAGAAAACAGAGGGGACGCTGCTGACATGTATTTGGCTTGAAATAGAACAATGCATACGTACAACTTGTGCACACACACACCTACACATAATGATTAAAACTTTGCTTGGAGGCCCTTGCCGTTGTTTGAAAGACTCAAAAGACATATTGCACATTCCACTGACACTTCATTTGTAACTGTGACCCAAGGAAGACATTGACTAAGTGGCACATTGCATGTCTACTGGACCCCAAAGCCAGGGGGCAGGAATGACTTTTGTCATGAAGCGACCCAAAACACTGAGACTATACGTTATACTAAATTCGTGAAGCCGTTACATAACCTTGCTTTCACAAACATGTGTTACAGAGCATCATCTGAAACTGATGCAATGCTGTGGATGAATATCTTTCTTACCTAAGGCCAATGTTCAGACCTCTTACATAAGGCGAACGATTTTATTTTTGCCAAAAACATTTTCACACAATCCCTCTCTCCCTTCCTGAGAACACACACACACACACACACACATACACACACACGCAGCCATCACATGTTTGTTTTTTTTTTGGTTATTACAATTCAGGCAATGAGAAAGGTTTATGGCCTTTTGTGCTTTCCAATATTCCATACCACTTTGTTCAATTGAAGTAGAAACAAGCCTCTTGAAAGCTACAGCACCACTAAATCTCAAGAATCCACCGACTGTACAATCCATCGTGATGTTTCCTGTGTTTGGACGGCAGCGCAACGTGTGGTCCTGATTTGATAGATGTTGAATTGGACGTCCAACGGGATTATTTCAGATGGAATGGAGATCAGCCAGCAGAAGAGGCGCAGCATTAAGGGCATCTTTGAAATGACTGTGCTCGGAAAGTGCTTGCTATGTTGCCCGACATATACCTTCATAAAATGTATATATTGCACCATCAAAATAAAAAACGAAGAAGCGTTACACATATTTCCACTTGTTTCATCAGCATACACACCCACGCGCACATGCAGACACACAAACGCATCCACACATACCAATCCCTATCATTGTAAAAAAAAAAAAAAAAAAAAGAAAAGTTCCTCCCCTCTTATCTTATCCCTCAAACATTAACTTAGCAATCTGTCCTCATCAGTAACTGTATGTTTATGTGTGCGCCTGCTTTTTATGTGTCACGCAGTGCGCAACACACACCCTGCTGCTTTAGAACAAAGCTTTGGCCTTCAGCGATGAAAACTCCTGAAAAGCCATTGTTGTCCATGTTTAAACTCCCTCATGTTAAAGAGGATTATTTATTACAGCCATAATTGATTTTCCATTCGCTTCTCTCCCCTGTAGGCCCAAAACCGAGCTCAGTCTTCTGTCAGAAGGCAGGCAGCCTCATGGTGCCTTGTTTCTGGAGAGTAGATGAAGATATGCACGCTGATATAGACACACAATCCAGTCACTTCTTGGATAAAGTTAACCCTGATGACAATGCAGCTACATTCAGTTTATGACTGTTTGCTCACTGATGCCAGATTTATTTTAACCGGCTGTTTTTACATGTTAGCAGGAGGAAAAACATTTATAGAGAAACAAGGTGTACCCGAAAGTGCGAAACTATCACAATGAAGCTCTCTCTGGAGAACTTTACGCTTCACCTGGGATTAGTTTTAGCATTAGGAAGGCCATAGGCTGACATGATGACATTATGACATTGAGACATTGGCTGACACTGAGATTTTAAATGTGAAATGTGCAAAGCAAAATTTTCTTGTAATGAAGATTGTGCTTCTGTGTTTCCATGGAAGATGAAGATTTACACCCGCTGGTCAGGAAATTTATAACTCTGGTATGTTATAAATCTGGTATGACTGTTTTTTGGACTGTCCAATGTTCATATTCAGCTCAGTATCAACGTACCTCCGAGTCAGCTGTATAGGCTGATATGAGGCTAAGTGGCTATACTGCAAAACTCTACTGATACAAAGTTGAATATTAAACACTGGGCAAAAGTGTGACCAACTTTTGTCGTAGAATCATGCCAACAAGAGAAACCTTGTTCATGTTGACTGGGTTAACGGAACAAGAAGAGAGGAGAGATGAGTGTGTGAGTAAAAGTGAATTCCAAGAGGGATTAATTACACTGAGCTATTTTAATAGTACATATGGTGCATGATATTTAACTAATCTGATCCAAACTGGTGACTTCCCATTGTTTTACATGATATGATACTGAAACATATGAGAGATGAGCATGTGCATAAAGCTTCCAAGGTTTCCATGCAGTAATTTCATGATGAAAAATATGAAATATGTCTTTATCATGTTGTCTTGCTCAGGCACTTTTAGAAACATGACTATAATATGTTACACAATCAAAAAAATGATGGCAATGGCTATATTTTTCACCTGTACAGTACACATTTTGGAAATAAAAACACAAATACTGAATACTGAATAGGTTGTGCTGTTTTATTCCGAAGATAAAGTTTTACTGCATGATGTTTTACTTCCTTTGTGCATTAAGTTATTAAAATGCTGTGGATGCAGACCTCAGCTGTAATGTTGTGCAGCCTATTGGTGTTTCTGCTTGGCTGGCAAAGGGGTTTCAAAAGTCAGTAGTTCACTAAGCAGTCTTGAATATTTTGAATGCCTCAAAATTACCCCACCATGACTGCCAAATATAAACCTTGGATTTAAACTTGTAGGTGTTTTTGTACGTGGCGATACTAGCCTTGTATTTCATTTTCATTAAAAAAGGCTTGAAAGGTCTTAGATTTACCTTTATCACTCATGCCAGAAAACTTAAAATGGAAAATCTCTCATTGCAGCATCACAGCAAACAGAGGCTGTAAGATGTACCAATGATGATCATCACAATACATTTGACAATGACAAATATTTCAAGAATATCCAACATGCGGCACCTTTAAATGGACTGAATAGCCAGAAAGCCTGTTTCTTTGTCTTTGTCCGATTCCTCTGAGACTACTTGGGAGAGGAAGAGAGAAAGAAAAGGGGCAGAGAGGGCTTAAGTGGTTTACCGGCATTTGGGCAGCAGGTAAAATGGCCTGACAGTGAAAAATGTGGAGAAAAGCTGATTTTGTTCCAGGGGGACGCAGCATTAAATAGGAGCATACGGGAGAAAAGAGCCTGGCTTTGCATTCAAGTTTCCAGCGCAATAATTTACACCATTCTTCACCAGTTGACAATATAAAGACTTATTATGAATGCACACACATGCAGTCACATAGATCACACAAAACATGCATGTAAGCGGCCACACAGAAGCACATGGACACATGCAGGCACACATACATGCATGTGAACACCTGCACCCAAGAAATACTGCATCCAATAACAAATATCTCTTAATCATAAATAATAAGACAGTGCAGAGCAATGCAACGAAGACTTTGTGAGCACTATACAATATACAGTATATAAGCACACACACACACACACACACACACACACTTTGCAGTCCCAGTCCAACTCTAGCTAGCACAGCCATCATTTCAATTTACAACAACTGCAGTCGTTAAATGCAACGACAATCAATAAGCTGTTTAGACCCCGCCCATTTTCTGACCTGCACCACTGCAGAGCCACCAAGGCACCAACTTGACACTACTAAAAACACACACACACACAAACACACACACACACACACAAGTAGAGGCACCAACAGAGGCATAGCATGCGCCCTCCCACACACACATACATGTACACAGGACACTCTTTAAACATGCATGAAGAGGAAAAAAATCATAACAGTGGACCAGGCTTTGTCATCAATAACTACACTGAACATTCAGCTTTTTTTGTAAGATCCACCTACACATTCTCCAACAAATTGCTCGCACTCTCCACAGGTAACACACACACTCATCGTCAGTATATTGCATGTGGGGTCCTGCACTAATCCATTTTGGTGCTCCATCTTACTTTCCATTTACATGCTTCTGCTTGCACATATTATCTGCCCACATAACATACATTTTCCGTGTTACGGCGATGACACGCTGTTATATCTGCCCATAAAACCTGCTGGCACTAATAATCTAGCCTCTCTCATTAATTGGATTGCAGATATTAAGTGTTGTATGCCATATAACTGGCTACAACGTGATGAGATGAAGTGATAATTATTCACAATCAGCCGCCCAACATCACTTACTTTATTCTACACATGCTTTGTACCCTGTCCGCCACGTACAAGCCATTAAAGGAAAACAAATTGGAAATTAATTCTTAAATTAAATCCAAAATTGATGATATGTTGATATAAATAGAGTTACTCATGCAGTTACGTGTAGCCAAAGCTCTTCCTGTTTAGATTATTGCATCAAGGTTGTCAGGGCTCCCTGTCAAAAAAGTTTGCTTATCTATACATCACCGTGCCGGGTGGTCGGACAGAGAGTGGTTAGGGGAGCGATGTGAGGATGAGATCCCAAAATCTATTTGGGTTGAAATGAAATTTGGTGGCAACATTCACGTTGCCTCGGGGATCTGCCTTACTTTTACTTTTTGATTTTATATTTGGTGTCTCAGTTCAGACTCTTGTCAATTACTGTGTGGCTACTTCACTATGTATTATTCACTTCACTATTGTAACACAGGAAAAATCAGCGCTGGATCTCATGAGCCATTTACTGTGCCGTTAGCCCATTCCGATCCCCCATCCATTCCAATGGATAGAGCTTGTCTCATATGTCTAGATCCATGATTGCTATCAGCTGACTCCATCCAAATGCACAAACCTATTTTTATTGGATAGCAATAAGCCAATCACAGCGTTCCACATCAAATAAATCATAAAGCGGAGTGCAGTAGAGCCACACCCCTTTTTCAGCGAGCATGGCAAGGAGGCATGCGGCAACGAGGAAGCATATGGCACCTTTTAATCTATGAATCACATTGTTTAAGTGCATAGTTTGTATTGTTAAAATATCATGAAGGATTTTTAGCTTTTACTTAGGGTTTACTCAGGAAATTAATACTGAAGCACAGTTTTGATTTATTCTGACTGCTGTGATTTAATTTTCTAATGATACAATCAGCTTATAATGCATCATATTGATTAAACACACAGAATATTCATCTCAGGAGGCTTTGAACATACTGTTTTCTGGAGATACTTAAGAAATTATATATATATATATATATATATATAAAATCTAAAATTGCTTTGATTTATTGAGTGCATTTAGAGGAGAAATCCACCATTACCATTCCTTTTTTTTTTTCTTTTTCTGTTTGGAGCATAATTGTACTGAGCTGTCCTTTACAATGGTACACCCAGCAGGGCAAATTGTTCCCCGGGTCAATGCTTTGTGGAGATGTCTGACTCACTGCAACACCTTAATCATAAATACAGCACATGTTCAGTGTGGCGGGAGGGACTGTTCCTTCACAATGCAGCGTGGAGACCATAACTGCCGAGCTCTGAGGCAACTGCAGAAAGAATGACACAGTTGGATCGACTACAAAAGGCAGCTGGTAGACATATAGACAGAAAAGGTCCGGCAGAAATTACTAGAATGGAGAATTCAGAGACATATAAATGAAACAGCCTGCACAGTAAGGCATAGACAAGGGTGCGCGTACACACAGATGCCATTAACTGTATTCAGTCTCTGCTGTTTATGGCTGAATGAGATCAGTGGTTGACGGACTGTTCAGCGGGGCACTGTTTTCAGAGAGCAGGCCTTTTCAGCGAGCAGCCTGCGAGCCGGATACGAACCTTTTTGACTTTTTCAATGGCCCGCGAGAGGCTGCGAGTGAATCAGCAAATCGGCATCCATGACAGTAGGGCTGGTGTGACTTCTCGACAACTACGGAAATATGTTGATTTGCATAATGTGCGCCAGTGTCCCACAATGATGACTTTTTTCTCTTTTTTTTAACTTTATTTATAAGAAAAAAATCAATAATGAATTGCACTTTTCCTTCATTTATTCATCTGACATAATGAATTCTGGGAAGATAATATTTAATCTCCAAACCCCTCTAATGTATTCACTCAGCCCCTTTATGCTTAGCGCGTGTGGGCAACAGCAGAGCTCAGATAAATGAATATAGCAAATGAGTTTAGATCCACCCTCAGTGACCATGCCCTGTGAGGCAGCGCTTAGCACTGGTTGTTATGACTGAGGGGTTAAAATGCGTCCTTGGTTTGATAGATGTCACCTTTTGCACTTGTGTATCAAGCTTTGTCGCTTCACTACTTATTTGTATGGCCCGGCTACTGCCTGTAATTGATTATAATGATACCATTAAAGCAGAAGAAAAGAAATTCACATGGCTATTTTAATTTCATGTAGTAATAAATCTATTAACATTATACTGTGAGAGTAAGAGTAGCCATTCATTGACAGATTAGTCTGTGTGGCCCACAAACCCCATGTGAATTTCCAATTTGGCCCAGTCGCTGCCGAAGTGTAATACCCCTGTTGTACAGCAGCAATTACCACAAGAGAAAGAGAGAGAAACTGAAATACACAAAGAGGCAGGGAATGAAAGGCAGAGAGGAACAACAAAAGGCAAAAATAGCGGATGAGGCCACAGAGAGAAGACAGAAAAGGTAAAGGGAGGATGAAAGCCGACAAAACTGATGTCAGGACGGACTCCAAGGACCAGAGTTCCACGGTGCAGTCATTACTGGAAGCCTACAGTGGCCCTCCGGGGACAAGCCTGGCAGCAGTGACAGAAGCGAGATGCAGTTAATTCCCCAGCTCTATCCAAGGCCTGCTTGTTAAAACCGGGAATGAAGAGCTGCGTTTGACTAATCAATAAGGGACAAAAGACAAACGAAAAACAATGAGGGGAATCAGAGAGAGAAAGCGGGGGAGAAAGGGAAGATGAAAAAAAAAACAGAGGGGGAGTAAAAGAGAGGAAGGGTGAGGTGGGCGAAAAATAAATCAAGAGAGAGAAGAGAGGGACGCAAAGCAAGAGAAAGGAGATGCAACATTAATAACGGGGACTGGACGCAGGAGAAGAGGTTAGATAGACTGAGAGGGAAAGGAAGGGCAGTGAGAGATGGGATGATGGTTGGAAAAGATACAGCAACAGCCATTCATTCAGCCACTGGGTGGAAAGCAACACAGATATACAGATTCTCACACTCATACCTGCTGTATCACAATTTATTATCTTCAGCTGGGAGGAAATGGGAGCAAATCCACACGAACACACGAACATACAAGCAGAACCACACAAAGCATCAGCAGTTAAACTCAGATCCGCTGGTACACAGGACTAAATGATATAAGGAGATGGTTTTATGCATCTTCTTTGTCAGAAAACAGTGTAAACTTGTGGCCTTTTCCTTGAAACTGGATTTTCCATTTGCCAGAGGTCCACTTCCAGTTGATTTTTTTTGGTCACTGCTCAACATATGGGCCTCACAGGAACCATCAGGACCCTGGCGGAGCTGCACTGCTGCACTGTTTATGACTGATAGGTTACACATTTTTACATCACTGAATTGACTGATGAGCTGCCATGTTTGAATTCATGTTGAGTTACTGTAGAAACGTTATGTCGTTGGCTGTCAAGCGACTGAAGAAACCAAACAGAGAAAGCTGTTGCACCATGGAGCAATGACAGCCAAAGCTCCCATTGTCAGGACGATGAGCTTGAGGGAATGAAAAAAAAATGAAAAGGTTTATTGATTATATGATTAAATATGATTATATGATTCAATTATAACTGTGTTTGATCCTGACTAAAGTCAAGTAAAAATTAAGAGACGGAACTATAAAAAATTTAATATGCCCTCTCTCCCATATAAAATAAATAGAACACTGGTGCACTTGTTCAATTGATAAATCAGAATTTTTCTTTGCTAAATTAAAATAATATATAGTGACTGCATGAGCTCATTTAGTGATTAGTTAAAGCAGCGCACGTACATGTGAATGTTCACATGCATTTGCATCAGAAAGTGAACAGTAATGTATATGTTTCGCTGGGACTGAAAAGTGCTTACCTAACACTTGTCCTCTTTGCTGGCATATTCATGAGAAGACCTAATGACCAAAGTGAGGCATTTGCCAAGTGCCGTCTCCACCTACATGGTATGCAAATGAATCCCGCTCTGCCATATGTGTGCACTTGTTAGGAGAGCTCGCAGATGCACTTCCTTCTCACAGGTGCTTAAGAGCCCACTTTTGGGCATCAACCTGCATCTCGTGCACTGGTAACAAACCGCAGAGCGAGCAGCAAAACTATGATCCCAGAGCAGTCAGTATCATTCTCAACATGAATTTTTACTATTCTGATTTTTATTTATTACACACTCTGATCTGTCTTCACTGAGCCAACAGCACACAGTTAGCAAGATAACGTCATTGCACGAGGTAATAGAAAGTTTATCAGTTTATCATGTAGCACAGTTATTATCATGTAGCACAGTTATTATCATGTAGCACAGTTCCACAAAAAAACTGAAAATGCAATCACTGCCAAGTAATGAAATAATAATAATGAAATAATAATGTAATAAAATGTCTCTTTAAACTAGTTTTTGATTTGAATTTGAATTTAATTATTAAATGCATTCATGTACTAACATGTGTATTAAACTGCTGAATAATATTAAAACATCATATTATTACATTAAATCTCAATTATTACTTTATTAGGCTGGGGGCAAATTCTAAAGTGATTGTAAATGGCACTGACTAATAAGTGCACTTATTACATTATCCTTAAGAGCCATTAGTATACAATTATTGGTTAGTGCTACCATTAGATGTCAGTTAAAGATGTTTCACTGCTTATGAAGTAATAATGACTAGTTAATGGAATTGTGCGATTCCATTAACATCCATCCTAAATTAGCAATTTACAACTTAGTACACTAACAGGTTAGAGTTATGGGATGGAGCCTATCCCAGCATGCATTAGTGAGAAGGCAGGGAAGCACCCAGGACCAGTTCATCACAGGGCCTGAACACATTTAGTTGTGCTCTGAGGTCACAGTTTGAACAGTTTCTGGAAAGATGTTCAAATAACTAGCCATGATTAAGCAAAATCCATCTTGTTCACAGACAGAGAGAGAGAGAGCAAGAAGGAGAGAGAGAGAGAGAGAAAGACAGAAAGAGAGAGAGAGTTTATTTTCACATCCCCAACCTAATTTGTTCTGATATTGCTGATTGATGCTGTTGATTTCCTGTCAGGTTAAATGGGCAGCACTCAGCCTCCCCTGTCCTGTTGCACCCTATGGAACCTAATACTACCTCAGTAAAACAGATCAGATAGACCCACCTCAACCTCTGTGAGTGTGTGTGTGTGTGTGTGTGTGTGTGAGTGTTTGAGAGTTTTCAGATAGCCTTCAGTTAATGTGGTCATTTCAGCTTCCCTTTAAACCCAATAAAGGACACTGTCACAGCCATGACCACTGAAAGTGTTTATGTGGGCGTGTGTACGTGTGTGTTTATTTGTGTGTGTGTGTGTGTGTGTGTGTGTGTGCATTCTTGCTTTTCTGTGTACTTCCATGTGAATGTGTGTGTCAGACATCTGATTAGAAGAGGCATTCTCTTTAATGACGGCAGGCGCAGATAAATAAGTGACTGAACATTCAGCAGGAAATCAAATCAAGCAGCCAGTGACGCTGGCCCTGAGTTTGCCTGGAACAAAATGGCTGCTCACTTCAGAGAAAACATTTTGGCTCTGCCTCAAATCCAAGGAGGATTTTGAATAAGCTATTTGAGGGAAACATACAGTGGTTCCTTAGGCAGAATAAGAAATCCTACAATCCCTGGCAACATCAACTGCACAAGAAGAAAAAACAAATCACAGGTACAAAATCAAGGTTGTGAGTCATGCAGCGTTTTCAGTAGGTATATTTGATGTGAAAGCTGGTAGTACATAATCACAACAATTACTACAAGTTTAGCCCAGTCATTTATTTATGGAAAACCACCAAAGTTACTTTTGCCAATTGAACAGAACCACGCTGTAACATAACATGACACAACATAAAGTAACACAATGTAACGTAACAAAATGAAACGCAACAAAATGAAATGTAACAAAACGAAACGTAAAATGACGTAACGTCAAATGACGTAACGTAAAATGATGTAACGTCAAATGACGTAACGTAAAATGATGTAACGTAAAACGACGTAACGTAGAACAACATAACGTAGAACGACATAATGTAAAACGACGTAATGTAGAACGACGTAGCATAGCAAGACACTTAACATAAAGTAACATAAAGTAACACAATGTAATGTAACAAAGAAATGTAACAAAATAAAACGTAACAAAATGAAACGTAACAGAACGAAACGTAAAACGACGCAACGTAAAATGATGTAACATAGCAAGACACTTAACATGGAAACCAGTGAAACTCGCTGTTTACATCATGTAACTTCTGAATTATCTATGTTGCACTATATTGTCCTAGCACACATTACAATGTGTTGCGTTATGTTGCGTTGCGTTATGTTGCGTTACGTTACGTTGCGTTACCTTAGGTTACATTGCGCTACATTACATTGTGTTGCGTTGCGTTTCGCTGTGTTGCGTTATGTTGCGTTGCGTTATGTTGCGTTACATTACATTGTGTTGCGTTGCGTTTCGCTGTGTTGCGTTATATGATAATAAGGAATGTTCCAAACTAGGAGCCAAAGTGAGCAGCAGCTTCCTTGCAAATGAGACACAGCTGGCTGATCTATAGACTCTGATGCAAGGAGGAATTAATGAAAGGAGCCAGGAAGTACAGCTTTGCAAATGGAAAAGACATTAAGGCAAGGAGACATCATTATTAGCTAGAGGATTTCATATTTTGTTAAACAGAAAAAATACAAATGAGGAAATATAATAAAACATAATTTAGGGTTGAGTAAAATTTCTCAACTTCTCTATGAGCTACAAAGAACAGAAAGAGTGCTCTTTCTAGAAGGTGTGGTTATTCTGCTGCTGTCACTTTTCACTGAGAACCATAAAAAAAAAAGAAAGAAAAGAAAAATGAACGCTCATCTCAATATACAGTGTGCTCAGCTTCTCCGGCTCCTATCTTGTAAAGATTATTTTTTTCTGCTGAATTACAAACAGAGATTTGCATATTAGAAACACAGTTCTGGTGAACTATCAAGTGTGAGTTATAACGGCCAGTTCTTTCAAAACAGAGATGAAGAGAGAATCTGGGCCATGTTCCACTGAAATAGTGGGCCTCACCAAAAAAAAAAAAAGAATAAAAATAGATACACTTTGTGCTCATGACCAAATGCAAGTCAATCTTGATTTCATGAAAACCAGTGTCAAAATGAGGAAAACACTGCTGTCTATTTCTCCTTACTATGTTTGAGGCAAATGCTTATTTTAGTATTTCTGTTTCTATTTCCTCTGACTTTATGTCATATATTTATAGTGTTTTCACATGAGGACTTTCATTCCAAAATGGGAATATGAAAAATGTGCTTCTCACTTACAAAATGATTGGTAGCATGAAAACAAAAGTCCCTGTTATCAATCTATGCACTTACTGCATTTCAGTATTTCTGAAACATTGAGCATGGGCCATTCCTTTTTGCAAAATAGACTCAGTGCACTGCATAGATCATATTTTCTTGTCACTGAAATAAATGGATGATGATATGTTGGATGCATTCCAGGAGTAAAGCCGATTTGGTTAAATTTCATTAAAAAAAAAAAAAACAGCAATGCAGAAACCTCCTGTCATCATGGTGAACACAACAGAGCGAGGACTGAGGTGCAAGGTCAGCGTGACACAACCAATCAAAATCTGTTCCAGCAGGACGGCCGATCCCGA
>OMLB01045854.1:0-11163 GCA_900302555.1 Myripristis jacobus | reverse complement strand
CCAACCCCCCGAAGCTGCGGTGATATCATGACGCCGCGAGGGAAACACTCACAGGTCACACCAGGAAGGGGCTGTGTGTCTGAGGTGTGTGTGTGTGTTTGAGAGTGTTTGTGTGCGGGTATGATTATGTGAAAGCAGGAGCAAAAGGAAAGGCAGGAGACAGAGAATAGAAGAGAGAGAGAGAGAGAGAGAGAGAGAGAGAGAGTTCCTGATTAACTTTTTCCACATCAGGAGGCATAAATGTGGAGGAAAATAACCATCTGTAATATAAATTTTAGGCAACAAGCGCTGATTTTAACCGGCTCAGTACAACTCAGAAGTTGTGTAGTTGTCAGGAGAGGTGCTTTATTGACTTGGACAGAATATTATTCAGATTTTCATAAGGGTCACACATTTTTGCCCAAAAATCGCAATGCAACTCCTCTGTATTTTGCTCAAAATAAATCTTAATTTTATTTTATACAGTGGAATTGACCTCCATTTATGCAGTTTGTTGGTATTGATTCCGACTCAGCTGGCCCTCCTGAGTTTGTCTTGGACTACATGAGCTCCAACTTGACAACAGCTATGTTGATTTCCCACCTCTTCACCTCTGAGATGGGTTTTACTGGCTAAGAGCAACACCGCACTGCAGCCCCTGTTATGCTGCTTTTTTTTTATCATTTTCAGAATCTGTAAATGTGAAATATTAAAGCTGACGTGTCAAAGATAGACCAGCGCCCTGTTACATAAACTACCTTAACTTTTTTATCTCATTTGCACGTTAGAGTAAAATATTCACCTACGTCCAGGGGTTCTCTGCATGAAGTCACTGAGGTTGTGTTGTAGGCTTTCATGGTAGTTAGTGTCATAATAAAGCAGCTGTACACTTGGGCTGCCTTGATTACAATTCACTCACATCATCATCCTTCAGCATTACTTTGCAAAACATCATCAGTGTCAGTGTTATAGCTTCTTCAAAATGGATAGAAACAAGAATGAGAAAAAAAAAGACGTAAGGGAAGGCAATCTGATAGAAGATTGGACTGTAATTCAAGGTCTGGTGCAAGTTTTGTGGTGATGCGGACGGTCAAATCAATACTCTCTGCTGGGTGTCAAGTGAGTTTTCCCCGACTAAAACAACACATCTTGGTATCTAATCTTCCTCACTCATTATTTATTTTCTTTCTAAGGCATCCTTAGATGAAATTTTAAGGGCGACTTTATCATAAGTGGTTTATGCAACCAAACACAATTTTTTAAGCTCTTTCTATAATCTGGCACACTGACTACAAGCAATATATATACTTTAACCAGGCTATTTCACTAAGAACATATTCTTTTTGTCCAGGCTACTTGACCATAAATGCAGTCTTATTTAACTCGGCAGGCTGACTAAGACTTCATTCTATCCTACATCGACGCAGCTCTGCACAAGCCTCTGTTGGCCAGCTCTGAGGCAACTGGGATTGAATGCATTTGCAGTTAAGGGTAAATATTTTTTTACTTCTTTGACAGAGACATGAGTCTTTCAAAGAACAAGAGACAGAAAACCGACAGGGAGAGGCGATGAGAAAGCGATAGATGCCGTGTCAGTGAGGGTGTGCCCTGAGTCATCATCTTCAGTGAGCCTGTCAGAGAGTTAATGCCAGATCTCAGTCCAGCACAAGCCTGGGAGACCCAGGGGTCTGTGACAATAAGACCCACAAACCAGGCCATGAGACGTGAGTGTGTGTGTGTGTGTGTGTGAGTGTGTCTCACTGTCACAGACAATAACATCACATGTTGTTCAAATGCAGGCTGCCAGGCTCTCACACATACAGAGCTAAAGGGTCAGATTGGTAAGATTTGCCTACACTGTTTCCTGATATTTCAAATTCACCACGATTGGAAGCATCCTGTTTGTTCATAGGATCGTGTGTGTGTGTTTGTGTTTGTGTGTGTGTGTGTGTGTGTGTGTGTGTGTGTGTGAGGCAATCCAGGTCTATCAGTTAAAATATATCAGACCTGGCCATTAGCAATCCTCAGGATAATTTGACTTTGTTACCCTATTCTGGCGTCGGATGCCACCAAGGTCACAGGACTGGATGCAGCGCAGCTCATGTTACACATGGCAAGTCTGATACAGTGGCGGGATGTGCCTCGTTGTGGTAATTATCATATCACCTTTCAACCAGCAGCTATATGGAGCTCTGATAATGTGGTATTAATGGGAAATGCATATAAGGGGAGCAATCAATGGACAAATGACCCTTAACAAGGCACCGGACACTTGGCAGTAAATGCTGACATTTATATAAAGCTAGCGGTGATAGTACAAGCTGGGGGGACAGGACACAAAAATGACTCTCACTGCTGTATGTCTTCAGCTGACATCATTAATTGCCACCTCTCCTATGTGGTTCACTTTCGTATCCTCTCATTGTGTATTTCAGTGATAAATTATTGGAAAAGAAGCTAGTTTGTGCAGCGGAAAAAGTGTAAAAAGTCTACATTTTTGTGAATACACAGATTCATAAACCACACCCTCCATATTTCTAAACTACACCACCACATCTGCAAATTCGTACACTGTGGGATGAAGTCACAAAGAATGGACTGCGACTGCTGATAGCACCATGAACTGCACATTAATTGCAGCCGCTATCTGCCTCTCTCAAGGTCCATTTCACAAATGACATTAGGTGACTGTCCTTTGGGAAAAACTAAAAAACAAAACAAAACACCAAAGGCCCTTTGTACAGCAGCTGATTATGACCTGTAATTACATTTTAAAGTTAAGCAACCTCTCGTGACACTGTGCCATCCTTCATGTCATCGAGCATAGCAGGAACTGTTTGACCTGGCAATCTGTATCTGTAAATAACTTTGGTCACAGTTAAATCAAAAAGAGATATTCTCTCCAGAATATGCGCTCTCCGCTCCACGCCCGGCATGATAATGCCTTCGTCTGGCTATAAATACTGCTGCCATAATCAGTGGAAACTCTGGGTATGCCACTCCTTATAAATGCTTCAATTACCACCAACTCTCTGAAGAGGCTAATAATTTCACTGTTGCACTGTTTTCATTGTTTTTTTTCTAGTGAGGCTCATTTGCAAAGAAAAGGCTCAATTTTGCGGCAAATGTCTGCATATTCTCTAATTTAAATATGTGCAAATAGTGAAAGGGCATTGTGACGCTATGTGCTTGGTAGCGCAGTTAGAAGTGGGTGCCATGCAATCCTGCTCCTTAGACTGAAGCTGGAGAATAAAAACACAACATATGCATACTGAAGTACAGAAAGCACAAATAACATTAGCATTGATGTATCCTTAAATTGGATTTACCTGGCTGATGCTGTATGATCACTGTTTGACTTTGAATTGTGCCATGTGGTCTCTTCTCTTTGCATGATAACGGTTAATTTGAGCGTATGGATTGCAAATCTGGGTGGGTGTGATTTACAAATCGGAGGATTCACATTTTCGGGGCACAGTTGACTAATCCAAGGGCACAAATTTGTAATTCAAGGGCATGGTTTATGAATGTGTGCATACAGATTTGTAAACGGAAAGTAGAGATTTGCACAGGGATTTGGTTTATCTAGCATGTGATCCTTCATAAAATCCTTGTTTTCTCCCCAAAACACCCAGCTGGCCAGTCAGCTAGCCATCTATTATCATTGTACCATCCATCTATCTGAATCCATCACCACCCCTCCATCCATTCATCATACATCCATCAATCCCATCCATCAATCCATCCTCTCCTCTGTGTTTATCTCCCTCCGGTCCCGCATTCCTCCTCCTCTCCATCTGTCAGCCAGGCATCCTCCATCTTCTCAGTACTGGATTATTTGACTGTACAGTAGTCTCAACATCAGTTAACCAGCCAGCCTGTTTTCACTCTCTCCTAATTTCTCCATTCTGTCACTTCTCGACTTCATCCATCACAACACACCCCACACCCTGCGTGACAGTCATCTTAAAATATCACCGCTAAAAGTCTACTTCAATTTAATGGATCATAAGGCCAGAGTGTGAATATTTAGTGTGTGCGGCTGCCGCCTGTAGATTTAATCCGGTGCTGCATAATTGATGGAGAGACATTGGCAAACTCACAGATCATTAAATGTGATAGTAGATTTGCCAAACACTTTTCAGAATGGTTTATGCTCAGTGTCCTGTTAGGGCTATATATTTTGCGGAGAGACAGCTCCTGAAATCCAGGGAGATGATGCTGATGCAGAACTGTCACTCGGCCTTTTACTTTGCTCACCGAAAGAACTGAACTAACTATTTAAGTAGGACTTTTAATTTCTGCAAGTGCCATGCGCAAAAACAAGTCACAGCTCACTCACACCGTGCCCTGGATTTCTGCAGGTCGCAATATTTAAGACACTGTAAGACCTTTAAAATGTCATTTATAATGGAATTAAAGATTGATTTTGCCACAAAATCAAAAAAAAGAAAGAAAGAAAACAAAAAGTGAAAAAATTGGGAGAAAAGGTAGAGGGCTCAAATAACATAAGGTCGTACCTGCATGGTTGGTCTCTCACCAGAAACGGTACACTGAGGAAAAGACATTTCTATACCTGTCCCACTGTCTTGCAGATGTAACAGGTGTAACTGCTTAAAATCACATGCACAAGTTTTTAAGGGTATGCAAACAACCCGTGGGCCCTGAAAAATCACACTGCTGAGACACCTGTATATGTCTTATATCACTAACTGTTTTAACCCAAGATTCAACATATTAAAGTCCATCCACATCAAAGTCACAGTCAGGAACCGTGACTTACAGTTTCAAGATGTCAGATACTGATAAATTGTAACCATAAACCCAGCTATTTCCATGGGCTTATTAAATTTGCCACAGTGAGAAGGTTAATAAACTTTACAATGTAGGACTTCTCTGGTATTGAGAATAGGAAAACTGTTTCTTTCTAGACATATTTCCCTTGCAAAACATCAGAAATCTAATGTTAATTTGACTAACATCAGTTACAAATCCAGCAAGTTACTTTACTGCCAAAAGTGTGTGTGCATGCACATATGTGTGTGTACTTGTTTGTTCTCAGAGCCAGCTGAGCCTACTGCTCTGCTTACTCCCCAGTGATTAGTGGGAGCCAAGTAATTGAAGACAAATTAAAGTATTAGTCTCAAATTTGTGGTAGCAAGCCAAAGACCACAAAGGATGTCTGCTTTTGCCACACCCTCCTGATCTGCCCTGCATACTGTATTCATTAGTTCACCACACAAACGATGACTGAACACAACATTCTGAAATGCAGATACAAAAACATTTGGTTAAAGAGATCAATTCATCGAATGAGCTCATCAAGCTTTATTATTGTGGCATTATGTGTTTATAAAGTCTCAGTGAATCAAACAGTCTTCTTCCATTTTACCACTTTTGTGATTTTTGGGAGTTTTTTCTTATCCCAATGTATGAGGGTTTAGGGTTATGGTTAAAAAAAGAAACCAAACAAAATAATAAACCTGAACTTAGAACTTGAACTGTGCTCCAGCTGTCTCTTTTGTCGACCGAGACACTCTGTTTCCCTTTAAAACCGCCTGGGATAAATGAACTGTGAACTGAACTGTCACCATCACCATCATCATCACCACCACAACCACACCCATCATCATCATCCTCAAAATCATCACATTAATAACAATCATTGCCAAAAGCAGTCATAGAGGCCATGCAGCTCGTAAACAAACCAAAAAACACACTTGGGCTGTTAAAGGCTGTTTTTATACAAGAGGCAGATCTGTTTTTAAGGATATCTGCCTTGATTTAGATGGATCCTCTAACACTGTGACCCCTGTGGCCCCTGGTTCCACCATTCCTGGCAGAGGATCACGAGATCAGGAGTCTGCTAAAATGACAGAACCGCAGGAAATCATAAAACATATTCCACTCTCTCTCTCTTAGAGACACAACTTAAAGCAAAGCAGCCAACGCTTGGTTACTGGAAGCAGCTTACAGCTTTACAAATAAGCTTTCCTGTGCAATGAAATAAATCAAATTATAAAAAATAAAAATTAGAATAAAAGCTAAATGTGCATTATACACCATGTTAGAACAATAAATTATATATACTGAGGCAACAAAAATCAAACTGTGTTCCTGGTGTTTAATTTTTTTGGTTGTGTTGACATCCATAAGGGATTTCCGACAGAAGCTGTCCTTTTTGAGACAGCTCAAGAAGTTGAAGGTATCTAAGGCACGGCTGTTTGTTTTTTAACAAGGTAGTGACAGCAGCATCAAAAATCACTTCAGGGAAGCTACGATGCATCAAGAGCAGAACGATTCGTTTCTGAGTAGCACCTATCCTGAGGCACTGAGAGGTCTTAACTTCTTAAGATCAATCCAGGCTATGAGCTCGAGCGGGTTTTAATGCATTGTCACCTTGTGTTTTTCTTTTAGCTGAATGCTGTCTGCAGTTTTACTTATCTTATTGTATTTTTATCACTGTGATGTTGTGCACTTGTATTTTATTGTTGCAGCTTGCCTACCCGAGCACACGACAGGACAAACCCCAACCACTATTTTATTGAAAAAGTAACTGAATGAATCATCACTGTCATCATTATTGCTGCCTTCTTCCATCCTCCTCTCAACCACAGCCGCTGAACCCCACAGATCCCCTCCTCTCCACCAGCCACCTACCTGGATCTTGATGGGCCAGCTGAAGTTGGAGACGTACACGAAGAAGGTGATGTTATGGTGGAGTCGGAAGTTGAACTTCTCGCAGGAGAAGCTGTCGCGGTGCTCCTTGATGTTGTTCCTTGCAATGATGGGCATCTCCTCACCTGAGATTGTGCCAGCTGCACAGGAGAGAGAGATAGAAATAGATTGGGTTGAAGAGAAGAGGAGAGAAGAGAAGAGAAGAGAAGAGACGAGAGCACCACTGCAGTCTACCCTTTGAAAACTATTTTTGTCCAGCTCACTCTCCCTCGTTGGCTTCGATCAGTAAAATATTTAACATTCACTGTGTAAATTAGAAAGCTTCACAGTGCTGTAAGTGTTAGTTTTTACTTTGATAGAGATGGCTAATGACTCCTATAGTCTTCCAGTCTTTATGCTAAGCTAACGAGAAATGCTACCCATAGGAACCAAACCATTAAACCCCTCACCGCACAGAGGTGAAAATGCTATCAAACATCCACATCAAACAGTCCGGGTATGTGTGAAAAAAGGGTCGTTTGCCAAAAACATTGGCGTATTCCTTTAAAATGTGCTTTGCAGTGATTAGGATCTTATCAGTGTTTAAACTCTCATTCACATCTGTAGGAAGGGACTACCATATCTCATAGATTAAACCATGCCATTTTAGTTCTGTTTGACTGCATTACTTCAACGGATCTTTTTTAATTATGCTGTGTGAAACCATGAGGAATGAATGCGTATGGTATTATTGATTTTTCACTGACGAATGCTGACAAATGCTAAGGGATTCTTCAGAAAGCTGAATAACACCTGTGCCTTGTGTTCGGACTGCAAGCAACACAATCACCAAGTCACCAGATTTCCCTTCATTTCCTACTGCACACCGTACTGGGGACATTCAGCCAATGAGTGAATGGTAAAGGAGCTTGTTAGCTGAGGACAGCTAACCACAGATGAACAATATAGAGTCATTTTCCATTAACTTCCAATCTAATTTTGCATGGTTGATGTGTTTTAGTTCTACAACCAACAGTCCAATAGTTCCACCTACAACATTTCATAATACCTTCAGCACAATACCAGCTGCATCACTTGTGAACTGCGAAAGAACATTGGCAAACTGAATCTATGAATCTTCTTCTTCTTCTTCTTCTTCTTCTTCTTCTTCTTCTTCTTCTTCTTCTTCTTCTTCTTCTTCTTCTTCTTCTTCTTCTTCTTCTTCTTCAGTCTGTCAGAACTGAAGAAGGTTCTTGGATGAGAAGTGAAATGTCTTTGAGAATCTGTAAACAAAAGTCCTCATTTCAACTGTACGTGGATAACCATGACCTGGATGACTGGGAGCCTCCACAGACATCTGAAGAAAGCACAAACTAGAGGTGGATGGATATAGGTAGCTGGTGTTCTTCAGCAGGAAACAGTTCCCAACAAAACTTTTTTATCCTGAAGACTATGTTATATTCCAGGTATCTGTGTCATTGGAAGAGCTGTTGCTGTTGAGGGGAGATGACGACCGACTGGAAACCTGACCTAATCACACAGAATCTATCTGGATGGATAGACTGCACTAGGGCAAAGTGGGACAATATATACTTTTTGTGTTGTGGATAAACTTTATCCTCAAAGATTATGACAGGCAATACCAGTGCAGCAAATTGTTTGCCAGTTCAAAGTTTTGCATGTGCAAGACAAAGCAACATAGATGCTATCAGAGCTTCTCACACTGCCTGCAACCGATCAAAATTGAACAACCCATCAATCACGTCACTCGTTAAAGTGAACACCCTTGTAGATATCTTTTTACAAATGATGTGGCACGGATCTGGTCAGTAAAATAGTCGACACACCATTCAATATATCAAGGCAGCAGGAACATTAACGTTCAGAAGTATATTCATGGCTCTTCACAGTATTTCCAATCATAGTTGTAAGTTTTTCTTAGTGCTGAAGTGGTTTGAATTCAGGATCCTTCCAAGCATTATCAGCACTTCTGTATTAATGGACTAGTTTTTTCAGACAGTTTGAATAAAATATCACCACCTCCTGCTTTATCAGGGCCATAAAACACTCTGTAATAGCCCCCACACAATCATGCACAAGTACATACACACACACGCACACACGCACACACGCACACACGCACACACGCACACACTCTCAAGTCCCAAACTGAAGAGGCTCTGAGCCCCAAGACACTGCAAGTGTGAAAGCGAAATGCTTTTATCTTAATTGAAATCAGGAAAAAAAAAAGTTTTTTAAAATGCCCTAATGCCAGAATTTAAAATAGCTTCCAATGTGTTTTGTCAAGAGGGGGAATCCCCTGGAGTCAAGAAGCAAGTGAATCTGACCATTTTACTTAAGGACACTTGGCCACAAATGAAAGCTACTTAGTGTGTCTTTGGAGGCAGGCAGCTAAATGATACAGCCTGCACACAGCGCAATGAGAGATACACACTGCATCAAATTATTTCTCGGTATGTTGAACATACTAGATCACTTTTTATGGAGTTAATGATATAATTAAATGCCCTATAATTAACTTGCCCTTGACTGAATACTTACTAGTCAGACATTTAGGCTGGGTTATATTCTCAGCAGAATTAAACCATCGCTAAACAAGGCAGTGCCCAGTCTTTTTGTATTGGCAACTTATATCTTATCATATATATTATATCATATCATACATCCCACTAATTCAGTTAAGGTCTAAATAAGAGAACCGTGATCTAGAAGTGATGTGGTTATTGTTAGTATTACGATTACTTTATTATTCTCAGACATTTGGATAATCCTTGAGGCATCACAGAAAAAAAGTGTATTTTTAAAGATGAAATCTTTTAATTGAAGATTTTAAGTTTTGTATAATTAGGAGGAAAAAAAAGTGAACCCCTACACTTTTCCACATTAGGCACATTACACTACTAAGAGGCCATTGTGAGAGGCCCAAAACGTTATCTTCTAATAAATAATTGTCTATCATGTGGAAGGGTGTACAGGGTCACTTTTTTCTACTACTGAAGTTTATTCAAAACAAACATGTACCAGCTCCATAAATAAATAAATAAATCAGTGAATAATTGACATGCCCTCTACCTGTGGAGCTTAAGGACCAGGTGATGTTCAAGTTGAAGTTGTTGGAGGCGTTAATGGACATGTCGAGGTTCTTATTGGCCTGCAAAAGCAAGAGACATGTGCAAAGGTTGGTCACATGAACACGAGAACTTTGTGCATTATGTTACAGCAGAGGATGAACTGATTTTTGACCCAGATGTAAGTGGAACACAATAGGAGGGCAAACGATTCAGCTTTGTGCACTTTTCACAGAGAGAAAGAGGAGCAGGTCGGATAAAATTCAAGCCCTTGCGATGAAGACCTTTTCGCTTTCCATCACTGTCTGACTGTAGATGCCAAACTGTCACTCAGCACTAACAAATGTTGTACAAGTCTACTTTTTTTAAATTATGATTGACACAACTCTTCAGCTCGGTGCCTTGAGATAATGAGATTTTGAAGTTGCAAACTGAAAAATCTAATTGAAAAATTAGATCAGATTAGGTTTGTTGTGCAAGGGCTTCGTGTTTACACGTTACATGGATCAGACTTCTGAGATAATGTGATGAGAAAAGAAAAGTCCTCTCTGTGGGCCTGTGTAGACATTTGCATTCACATGGACCTCCGTATATGCAATGTGTGTGTGTGTGTGTGTGTGTGTGTTTTACCTGTTCAGGTGTAGCCATGAAGTTGATGGCGGTGTAGTAGTGGTCATCCTCCTGAAGCAGACTGAAGGTAAACTGGTAATCTATCAACAGGTTGTCTAGATAACAGAGAGAGACAGAGAGAGAGAGAGAGAGAGAAAGAGAGAGAGGGAGGGAGAGAAAGAGAGAGAGAGAGAGAGAGAGAGAGAGAGAGAGAGAGAGATGAAAAGACAACACACAAATGCTCACAGTTGACCAGCAGAGCACATTTCTCGGTTGTTTGCACCAAAAGTTTCTGGGACTTAAGTCTACTTTGTGATGACTTGTTTGTCTAATAAGAAAGCTCATAGTGGGCTTGTTTTCATTTTGCTTTGGTGGATTTGGCCCGCCTTTGATGGCGCTCATTTTCCCCTCAAGAACGCCACTCCGAATGAAGTCCCCATTCTCTTTCCTTCTATTGACGTCACTATCAAACACAGACAGATTTATACAAGTAAAAATGTGGGAGATGTTGACTGCGAGTCGATATTCAATTAGATGAATACGGCTACAGTGGTGGAGATTTGGTCGAAGATCTCAATCAGTCACAAAAAAAAAAAACAAAACGTGTATGCGTACACACACACACACACAAACGCAGGCGCACAGGGAGGAGGCCTGCTTCTTACACAAGCATATGGGCCAATCAATAGAACATGAGTGAGTGTCTAAATAATCATGTTCTGCCAGAGATTTAATCATTTTTGAGAGTGTCTCCCACCGAGTGTCTGGGAGCGGCTTTTTGTCAGCTAGACAATGGGCAACGTATGGAGAAAATCACAGGCATTCAACA
>OMLB01045850.1:2607-17947 GCA_900302555.1 Myripristis jacobus | reverse complement strand
GCCGCCGTGCTGCAGTATTTTCAACACCACACTTGTGGCCTCAATACTCGAGGGGGAGGCAGCAGGATTGCACTTCAGAACAAGGCGACATATTCGCTACTTATTGATCGAGAAGGGGGACCGCGGCATCTCTCAGGTACATGTTTGTCCGTGCTCTTAAAAAGAAACAGAAGGACGGGGCTGTGGAATCAACAAGCAACATAAAACGGGGAGTGCGAAAGAAAGAGGGAGAAGAAAGAGAGAGAGAGAGAGAGCAGCATGAAATTGATGAAAATTTCATTAGAATGTTTTTTGATTATATTGCAGCTGATGGAGCAGATATTTGCTTGTTATTGGTTATTTATTAATACTATGGCTGCATGAGTTTCTTTCCTGTCATGCCAATAATGCATATTTGACTTGACGTGACATTGGGGAGAGAGGCTTCTCAATTAGATTTCTCAGTCATATCATGTCGGCTAATATTTATAAACTTGACTTGTTCTGAGAAATAAGGATTGCGAAAGGCTCGGCGTAACCGAACGATTGCTCCAAGAAATGAGCTGCTATTCCCTCGTCGCCGTCATCATGATTGAATTTATGCCTAAACCGTAAATAAAAAATAATTCCCTAATCAATTAAAGTCAGGCACAAAGATGTACTGAATCTTTTACAGTGTTTGTTAACTTTATTGAAAAATCTAATAAGATTTGTACTTCATCCAATAAAAGTTCCCAATTAAACCTTTGGCTGAGATGGATGAGACGTGAGCTGTAATTCAAACCGTAAAACTCCGTTAATGAGGCCGGACTGAGTCGGTTGCCAGGAGCAGAAACCAGGAATGAGAGCTTGCTGCAGTATCCCACAGTTCCTTGCATTCGAGCAGAAGGCGTCCACTACATGGGACCAGAATCTTGGCCAGAAACGACGGCGCTGCCTTCGAGTGTTTGTGGCATCACCACCGGCATGACAACGCTGGTTTAATGGGTTTGATCTGAATGTTAAAGCCTTGCAGGGTTAGATCCACCTGGTGTGACTTTCATGCTCAATCCTGGCCCACAGAAGTGACCCTGCGTTCCAATACTCATACTACCAGACTATTTAGTAGGCGAAAAAAAAAGAATTAGTATGTCCCAAAACATAGTGTGTCAGATGCAGTATGCCAAGAGTACCAGGGTGTTCTACTACACCCGGTCAGATTTCGCAGTATGCATGTCAGCGTGCTTCTCTGGCCATTCTGACCCACAATCCTTTGCGCAACGGACGTTACGTCGCACTGACTGAGCTGCGTGTACAAGCCACGCCCACATATAAACACGGAAGACAACGCGACACACACATCGCACCGGCATTTTGACAACAACATTCAAATTTGGCGCTATGGACGGCGGCGGAAGTGAGCATCATCCCTGAGATGATGTATGTAGTGTGTCCCAGTAGTATCCATACGCATGCATACTGCATACTACATTACATACTTTGTAAGGGCAGCTGCAGTACATACTAAAAGTAAAAAGCAGAAGTATGCGATTTGGAACGCAGCTCTAGTGTTCATATACGGTCGTGCTGGTGATGGTTGGTGTTTTCCTGTATGGGTGGGACCCGAGAACAAAGAGAGGGAGGTATGAAAATGAGGGAATGTTTGGGGCTCGGTAGAAAACACCAGGGAGCAGAGAGAGGAGCTTTGATTTAAAACTGTTAAATTCACAAAGTGACTCTTAGTTGGAGAGGGCCAGTCATGTCTGAAGGAAAGCTTCCCCTGATCTGAAAACCTCAAAGCGAGAGCAAAAGCTGCAGCATCCGTACGGACCTTCGCTCACTCCTCCATTTCCTGGATATCTGCCGGTGAGGTCGAGACTTTTTTTGTTTGTTTTGGGTTTTTTTTTTTTGCAATGCATTTCTGTTTTTGAGTTCTATTCTTGCATTTTGAAAGGGATTTTTGCCCATGGACTGGATATAAAGGATTTTTGAGTTGGACATGGATATTTAAAGGGACTCTAAAATTTGAAGTGCAAACTGACACCATAGTCTTAATAAACCTGTTTATTAAAAGCAAATCTTTTGGTTCATTAGGTTTTGGGAGTAAACATATAATTTAGTCTTTTAACCTAACACTGACAGTAAAGAAAATTACAGTAGTCTCCTGAACTCTTGTGGTAACTAGGCTTTGAGAATAAGGCGGATTGTTCCATATTAGCTCCATCTTTGGGCTGTTTCTCCGCCAGATGCAGCCTGTTTCAGATTGCTAAGTACAACTACGAGGCTGAAATTCATCACCGGCAAGGGACCTGCAGAACAGTAGTCTCTAAAGTATACAAGGTACGGAAACTTCAGAGGCAGAGAATGCAAAAAAAAAACAAAAAAAAAAAACAACAACAACAAAAAAAAACTCTCCAGAAAATCTCTGCTTTGAGATCTGTGGGAGCTGATGATTGCAAAACCCCCCTCCGTCCTTTTTCATTTCTACCAGAAACTCTTTGTTTCCATGTCAGCCAGCAGTCAGTCCCCTGTTCTCCCTCTGAAGTGGATGCTGATATTCAGCTCTCACACTCATGGGTATGTACACACGTGTTGCAGAACAGAGTTAAACACATTTAAGAAACCTAAAAGAACAAAAAATCATTTTAAAGACCTTTGATTTGATTTCCCCATTTGTTTAATTTCACTGTCAGTGCTTTAAACTGATGTGCTACTGCCATTAAAAGTGATTTGTGACTTTATATTATACCACACATGACATCTCTATATGAGAAAAGTAACAGATGCAGGAATGTCAGCGTTAAAATAGAAGCCCCTTGTGACGCCTCGCACATGTTGGCTATTCTTACTGTCGGTATGTCTTGGCGCTATAGTTAGTGTATCGCAGGGCCATCTACAGGCTGTAATTACTCTGCAGACCGACAGAAAGATTTGGCCTTTTCACCCACGAATTCAAAACAGCGGGAACACCTCCGAGACGTTCAGGCTGTCTTCATCTCTGCCATTAGTGTTTGTTTGCTGCCTGATTTAAACCCAGTGCAAATCTGCAGTGGACCTTCACAGCCGACGTGCACAAACAACAGTCAGGAATTTTACTTTTATTGTTATTGTTATTGTTTTTTTGTGCCATTAAAAGAATCAGGATAAATAATGATTGAAAGTAACGGACTGCTTATTGAAAACTGATTACTTGAATCATAATTAAAATCAACATTAATGGCCGAGTCGGCTTGCACATACGCGGATTTACCCAGGTCACACAAGGGAATACACTGACAGAAAAAAACAAAATAGACTAAAATATGAATAATAAAAAAAATAGAATAATATAGAAGTAATAGCAAGCAATAGGAAGTCTATACATCTATGTGCAGTAAATACAAGGTCATAAACAGAAACAACATGAGCATGAACACAGCAGGCTCATAGAAAACATAATCTGAGTTCTCTAACATCCGATAATTTAGACGATAATTTAGATCGACACACTGATGCTGTGATTCTGATTATATGTTTAGTCAAAGATGTCATTAAATATGCGGCTGCAACGTTTGCAAATGTTAGCAAACACCAGGGCGACGAAAGTGTTGTTCCCCCTGACCGCCTGCAGGGGGAGAAGCAAATGAACAGCGCAGCTTTAACCGTGTCTGAAACACTGTGGAGCAGCTTGTCACACACCTCAGGACGGGTTTTTTTTGTTCTTTTAAGGCCTTTTTTTAAAAAAACTTTTTAAAGCACTTTTAATTCATCTATTTATTGTTGGTGGTATATTCTTGAGGTACTAAAGAAAGTACTTGGTGGCACTTTCTTTAGTGTTGAGTTTTTGGATATATATATGTGCATTTTATTTTATTTCTTTTTGTATGTACATGGGCTGATGCTTTCCACAGAGTTTCTAATGGATAAATAAAGTTCATTGAATTGAATTGAACTGAATTAAACTGAACACTCCCTAGTAAAATAAGTGCCTTATGGGCTATAAAAGTCAGTGACAGCACGAGCATAGCCGTTACCATGGTGACTGACCTGGCACAGGCGTGACACAAGAAACTAGTATCGCAAAAATGTAAATTTTAGATCTGGGCGTGTGTTGTTTTTTTTTGGGTTGCTGTTTTTTTTCATGGCCACAGACTCCAGTCCTGGACCCAGAAACAGAAACAAAAAAAAAATCAGTGTGAAACCTCGACATATGGAAAGTCAACTAGCTCGCTCTCTGACACACAGTCCAGCATTTTCACTAATACTCAGGCAATTTCAGCACTTCTAAATCATCTCCAGCCATACCGTCATTTTATTTATCAGCCGCCTGCATAGATTTAATGTTGATCTCTCATATCAGATGATTGTGCTGCTCGCCTGAATTTGTGTACATTCGATGGGGCTGCCTCGCGAGCGCCCGATAAGTCCTCGTGATAGCGCTCGTTGGTGGAGTTTTATATTCAGGTCCAGTGTCTCACCTGCAGAAGTCGGGGGCAACCATGCCATAGACATTGATCCTATCGCACAGCTCCAGGGCAATGGTCATGGTGAACCAGCCAGTGCTCAACCACGAGTTGGACAGTCTTCTGCAGAGGGGGGGGAGGAAAAGAGATGGAGAAGAGAGAGAGAGCAAAAAAAAAAAAAAAGTTAGAGTGAAGGATTTCATGCTTGGAAGGCCGCTATGAGAAAACTGAGCCACATTTGATTTCTGAAATGTGATTAACCGGGGAAGTTAATCAGAAAACCCTACGTCACCGTAATATGGCAGAATAAAGATTCATTTAAACCCGGAGGTCGATTCTTCTGACTGGAGGATCGTTCAGAGTTCCCTCACAGCTTCATTAAAATACAGATCCATCCTACATATCAACGGAAAACGAATGAAGCCTGACAAATAATCAAACCCTGAATCAGAAACCAGTCATGGTCTGCATGTAGTGCAGATAGCTGGAATTGACTCGGCCTCGGTGGCAGAGTGATTTCAACCTTTTTAAAACTGTACAGCCTCTTCGTCTTGCCTGCAAACAAATGAGCCATGATCAAAGTTCTCGGAAATAAATGAAAACACTGCACAATGATACGATGCATAAAAAAATAAAAAATAAAAATCTGCCTGAACGCCCATCAGAACGGTCTCCGTCTTATTTTCAGTTTCCCTCCTACACATGTTTGAAACTGTAACAAGGGTTTTGAAAATGCTTCATGGGCCCTAGAGTCATGAAACCTGCACTGCATCCACAGGCTCATGAAAAGTACAAATATATCTATTAGGGATGCACAACACTGGATTTTTCATTGATATCCAATATGCTGATGGTTTCCAGCTCTTTTAGCCGATACCGATGTATGCACATTTGTTTGTTTGTTGTTGTTTTTTTTTAATTTCAGAGAACATCAAGCCTCTCTCCTGTGGTGGAATCAACATATTATTATGCCTGCTCTTACTGTGAAGGCCCACCGGCAGATGCTGACATAAAATAACAACGCTTTTCAAAGTGTACACATTCACCAGGCAAAATAAGAGACATACCTCAACTTAGGTTATGTAAAACCTGCCATATTTATCTTTATGTGACATTTTCTTTCAAGTGAAAATCTGAGCTATTCCACATGTCGGCATAAATGTTCATTTTGGGCTGATACCAATATTTTAAGGCCGATATCTGCTGATAACGATGATTTTGTGCATCCCGATTATTTATCCCAAGCAAAACTGGAGTTCTGAGTTGTTGTTTTTTTTCAGAGAATAAATGGCTTCTTAATGGAAGTCAACTGAAATGACTTGCCAATGTGAAACTTGTGCTTTGATTTTTGCCTCCTTCTTGTTTGTGTCTCATCACTCTGCTCTGTCATTGACTGTTGACTTGTCAGATCTAGGTATCCGCATTCTTTGTAAAAGTCCTTCAAAGGCGCGCCGCTGATGAAGGTCTGCATAAATAAATCAACTATATTTTCCCATTGACTGCCATGCTTTTTTTTTTGTTATCATGCATTTTAAATGGGTTTTACAGGCTGTAAGGTTATATTCATGGGGAAGATGGAAGAGTTAGGGTTCAATGTTAAAAAAACAACAACAACAAAACACCTACAGCGAAGTTAACAAGTTTTTCCATGGCAGCAGTGTCAAGAAACCTAATACCTTTGATAAGCAGCTCGCTGGCTTGTGATTTAGCCGTTGAGGTGCGAGGAGGAATTTCATCTGTGGCGCCAACCAATATGTCTTTAATTCATTAAGAAATCAGTTTCAGAGAAAATGTGCGATGTGAAACTTGAAAGCATTCATCTAATTACAGCACACACAATGCAAAAAAGAAAAAGAAAAGCTAAAAGCAAGTGATTACTGAAATCACCGGTTTACAAAATACAGTAGGGGTAACAATTGAATCCCACAGTTCCAACAGGCACAGCTGCATTCATATCATTATTCCCCTGCTGCACAGTTGAGCCTCATTTTGATTGGGAGTGTGACTGGTGGATGCAATCATACATCAGCGATCAGGTGCATCCGGAGATGGAGAATATTAAACAGGACGGCGAGGCTACTGGATGAATAAAAGCCACCCCAGCACCCTTTAATCAATCCGTCTGAATAATCCTCTAGGTGAGCGGGTGCAGATGCGGTTCGCCAATATCGAGCCGCTCACAACGCGGTGAAGACGGAGGATGGAGAGGAACAAGTTTGAGAGATTATAATGAGGTCTGCTCTACTTTAACCGCACGGCACCGCCTTCATCATCGGGGTGTTATTTGGTAATATTGTCTTGTTAAGTAAGGGCGTTCCTCCGGTGCAAGCAGAGCCACCGCTTTCAGACTTTTCTCGCCATGGCCGCTGATGGAGAAAAACACCCCACTTTGACCATGTTTATCGCCTGCAGGGAAGAATGTATTTGTGACAGGAAGGAACAGTGTTTATAGGAAATGCAGTCTTACTTTTGAGAAAAAAAATAGAGCTAACAACACCGGTGGCATCAGACATCTTCATGATAATTCTGCGATTAAGTTGACCGGGCAAAACCAAACTCTGGAGTCTGGAAAGCCGTCTGGTTATTGTTTATTACGCTCAGAATCTGAGCAAATACTGCCAGATGAAAGGAGCCAATCTCCTGTCCCATGCAGTCAGCATCAACCAGACTATTAATAAATATAAGTATTACAATTACTTTCACAATCACATGGCACTCAGCGGAGTGAGCACCTCGGCTACGCAGCTCCTGAGAGTTGCCACTTTTACATGTTGGGTTTTGGAGTTCATTATTTCCTCCATGCCCCATTACTAACTTGTTTCACATCATATTACACATTTTTATTACTGGCTCTGTACCAGGTTTTGGAAAAACTGGTTATGCGGTTACATATAAACCATGAATTAGCTCCTCAGTGCCCCGTGATGTTTGGCTGAGCCTGTTTTTATGTCTGCTGATAGGCTCCAACAGTTTAATGGTGTTACATCAGTTCATCTGGAAGGTGTAATTACAGTTTCAGTTCAAGTTCAAGTTTATTTAAGCCCAGCATCACCGTTTACAGTCTCAAAGGGCTTTGTACGCTCACCAGTTGACAAAAAAAGACAGGAGGCGTCCCGGCTGAGTCCTGATCGCGGCGTCCGGAGTTCAAATCCGACCTCAGGCCGTTTGCCGCGTGTCGTCCCCTCTCTGTCTCTCTCTATTGTGACTGCCAAACAAAGCAGAAGTCTTATAAAAAACACCCCCTGACTTCATCTTCACAGCAGGCAAGAATAAAAAAAAAAATTGTGAGAGCCCATACCCAGTCACACCTCTTTTTTTGGCTAATCAGAGTAAGAAGTTATCATCCCTACAAACTTTTCCACAAAGTTTTGAAGAAATCGACTTTTTAACTTTTTGAGATATCCTGCTGACATGAAAACAATACAGCACAAACAGAGAGGTGTGCAAACATAACCCCAGGCCGACTCCACCGGCAGAGCTGGTAGTACACCGACGTTAAAAACTGCACATAACAGCTGCTAAAAGTGCCTGTGGTGGTTTTCTTCCATGACTTGTTGCCAGTGTTTTCAAACGGCGGACACGCGTATCAGGAGCGCCTGAGAAAAGGGCGAGCGGGGCGGCGGAGGTCGAACACTCTGACAGGACACGTCTCCGATCAATCGATCGCCCTCGTCACCCCCGCCGCCTTCACAGGCCCGGCTGCCGCTCCACCGCTCCCGCGCAGATCTCCACCAGGACCCACAGCGGCGAGCTTCTCCTCGGAAAAACAAGAGAACAAAAGGCCTGGTAGAAAAAGCCTTTGACAAGAGCAAGCAGGCACGCGCCTCGACGCCCTCCTCGGCTCCAGCTGATGAGGATGACACTTTTGGTGTGGAGGGTTTGCTGGGCTGTTTGAAAAGGCGCTCGCTCCTTCCCTCTCTCTCTCATTCTCTCTCTGAGTGAGCAGATAAAAGCCCGGCAAAAAACACCGCAATGAAAGGCCCATTTTGAACATTTCCCCTCCTTTGGGGGAGGGTGGGGGGAAGAAAGCTGCCATAGGTGCCTCTTCTCGGAAAAGCCTTAGGAAATGTTCTGAGCGTTGTTGAAAGGAGCCGAGGGGGTGTCGTACACAGGACCCCCGGGCGCAAACGGGACACGCTGCGCCGTCTGAGGTGAGCTCTTGTGCGAGGCTTTGTCTGTGTGTCTGCACCTCTGCCTTTTTTGTTTGTTTGTACACCGCCTGAGCAAACAACAACATTTATTCTCCCCTTACCGCCCCCCCCTCCTCTGTAATCTCTCCACAATCGAACCTTTCCTTCACCTGCTTGGAGGGCAAATGATATTTGCTGCAGAGATTTGTCGACACGGCTGCTGCACATGATCAGTGTCATATTCCAGTGGTGCGAAAGAGCCAGAACCGGCGGTTATTTTTAGACACACACTGAATCAATCAGTCCCTACAGTTTCACAGGCAGTGACAGTGCACTTCTCTGCAACATTCAGCCCGTGTCGCGGCGTCGCTCCACGTGACAAACCGGCGGCGTCAAATCAGCCGGGACGCCATCAGGGCCGAAGCACGAACTTGTACTTTTCACTTAATTACAAGAGAACCCAGGTTTTTCCTCGACACGCGTTGATTTGGTGTCATATGCAAACAAGGACACTGAGGATTTTTAATGCACCCAACATCCAAACACACAACAATCAACATTCCCCAAGCACACACACACACACACACATGCGCACACACAATCACTTCTGCCGCAAATTGGAAATTTTTTTAAAGTTCAAAGCGCAACGTTCTGTCATCAAGCAATCTGCGCAGGACACCGAGAGGTCTCAGGCGGGACGCACGCAGCTAATCTCACTTAAGAAGCGTTCCTCATTTCCTTGTTTATGAACATGCTGATGAATAATGCGGTGTGAAAATGTCAAGCTCATGTTTTCTATAGTCGTTTCTGAGAGGAATGGGAGGCAAGCTGTGAGCGGGAAGAAAGAGACACAGTTCCTTCCCTGTGAGGGAGAGTCGTGTTGTTCCTTGGGCTGGTGTGATATTATATCTCCCAAAACGTCCTTTGAGCTGGAGATTTAATCTTGAGCCTTAAAATCTTACTCTTCTTAAAACAATTGAAAAGGAAAAAAAAAGCCACTGCAGCGAGACAGTATTTTCAAAGCATTTTCCTTTTTTCCTAATAAAAATATGTTGAATAAAAGAGAGAACGTGTTCCGAGATGATGACACAGGAAAATTATTCAAACATTGGAAACAAGACAAATTATCACACACGCCACTGACAGACCGCTATTTCACTTTGCTCAACGCTTTATTAAATTAGCTGTCATAATGGTAATTTTCGTGGCTGCTGATAATGTGGCGCCAAATAAGGAAACAGGATTATTAGTGCAACAGAGCCGAGCTGCTGCCCAGGTCTGTATGTTATTGTCTATTATCTGTTTCTATGGAGCATGTGCATTACCATTACGCTGAACTGTGATGGTTGCTATGTGACCGTTCACAGGTATTAGTCGCATAAAGGTAAATAATTATTTAAGGTTGTGTCATTACTTTCTCTGCTCCCTGCTGAAACACTTTGATGATTTGTGTTTTTTTCTCGTCTTTTAAAATTTTTTTTTTGATTGATTTGCTTGGCCTTTCTGCTGCTCACACTCTGCCTAAATGTGCAGCCGGCACGTTTAGGCTTTTAGACGAGGCTCTCATCCTCCGTGAGTGCACTGAGTCAGCGTCACAGGCTCCTGTTAATGGGTCGATCAGCTGTGACCTCTGGGTCACCGGACGGCCTCTCTAACCGAGCGGGGCGTCACCGCTTGGCCCGATATGAACTCAGTCGAAACCCAAGCGTGCAGCACAGCGGGGCGCTTCGCGATCACAACGCAGTATTATGAGACAATAAAAGACTGAATGGAAAAAAAAAACAACAAGTTATTTGGAAAGTAATTTGCCTTCAGTCACCAGTGGGCTCATCCCGGCTTGCCAATTAAGACGAGCGAGCGATGAGGGACACCTGGTTTCCATTGCTCCTCTGCTGATATTATCAAAATGGGTGCATGTGGCAACATCCCACACCGTTTTAATTACGTTTACTGAAATAGCATAACCCATAATCAGCAATTACAGCCTCGCGGTGTGGCTGAGCCCATTGATGACATCCCAGACATCCTGTTATCAATGCTCTCTCACGCCGGCTCCAAATCTTCAAAGACAATGAGATTTACTTTATAATTTGGGTGAAAAAATATTGCTCCTTCAAGTCCTGGTGAAAGGCTACAGCACATATTGCAAACTAATGGTCTCATATTAAACTTTTTCCCAAACATACAGATGAAGACAGATTGAAAAACCAGTGCTTGTGGCGTCTCTCTCTCTCTCAGTAATATCATTCTTCTCACTCTCCACAGTACATCATGTAATAATGCCCTACAATGAGCTTTACAAAGGCTTTGCCTATATGCTATAAGGGCTGAGATGCACTAAATAAGGGTATCACACACACACACACACACACACACCACTTTCACTGTGAGCATATACTGTGATTGTAGGCGCTGACTCTGAGGGATGGCTGTCTAAGTTATTCACCAAATCCTCTGCTGAGTAATTTCCCCCCTGACATCTGTCTTGAGCTTAAGTCAGATACAATCTCTGGCAGACGGAGAGAAGCGTCATTGTGTCGTTCATTGAACACTAATGGCCGCAGGGCTGAGGACTCGGCTCGGGCTCATTATCGTCCTCCAACTCTGCTCTGCTTTAAAGCGCCGTGGAGGTCAAGAGAGACTCGGCTTGATTGCAATGACAGACCGAAAAGTTGCTGAGGACATTGTTCTTATATTAATGCAAAATGATGTAAATGTATGTTAAATAAACATAATGGACTCCTCCCGGCCAATCAGAAATCAGTATTCCCCCGTCAGCCGGGACATAAAATCTATAAGATGCGATGAAAAGGTGACTTGGATGGGCTAGCTGACGAATTCACCGGCACTGCTCTTCAGAAAGGCATCACCTCCTTCACATCGTCCTCCCGCTGACTGACAGCTTCCCCAAACACCAGCTGAGCAACGTTCCTAAGGCTCAGCAAAACTAACTCATCTGTTTTATTTTTTTTTGGTAAGATTACTGAGCAGTCCGCTCTGATTAGCGTGTTTTCTTTCACAACGGTTACAAAGCCCGCCGAGTTGGTGAGACACACAGGAGAAAGCTTTGTCAGGATGAAGGGTGTGATCACGCTTTCCGTTTGTTTTCTGTGGCCTGAACCGCGGCGGAAAAGCTTTTTTTGGTATTTGTTTATGTTCACGTTGCCCAATTATGGACCAGTCAGGGATTATAATTGGGTAAGTGTTCAGGTAACCGCAAGAAACGGCTGAATGTGAGCATCATATTGTGCAGTTTGTCTTTCTGAGTATGAATAACCGCTGGCTATGAGATGATAAACAAAAAGATCCAGCCTAATAGATTTAACACATTATTATGGCACAAGCAATAGTAACATATTCGTATCCTGCGTGTCGATAAATGTTTAAAACTCTGGATTGGCGAGTATCACTGCATCTCCGGCGCATTTTCATTGTTTGATGTTGTGTTTTTGTTATTCCATGGCTAACCGGCCCAAATTAAATCCACAGCTACAGAGGCGTTTTATGGTAAAAAAACAACAACAAAAAAACAAGAAAGGTTAGCTGTCAGGTGTGTAGATTCACTCATTTCCAGCAGCATTTAACGAAGAAGAGGGAAAGTCAACACAGAGGAGGGAGAGCTCACTTTCTTTCTCCCATTAAGCTCCACTGTAGCTGCAGCTGCTCTCGGTGTGCATAATATCTGTGGATTTTACCAATAAAAAAAAATCTGAATTACACCCTAAAACAACAAAACGGCACCGGGAAGGCAATACGAGCCACCCATCCTCGTTATTTAATCAGTGTCATTGTGTCTTAGGGTGGATTTTTCCTTCATCCACCTCCTTACACCCATAAAACCTTGTGTTTTGGGTTTGTTGACTATAGCTGGCTCTGATTATGTTCTCGCTTTCTATTCTCACTCCTAATGAACCGCACTGCACGTCTCTGGGAACAGGAATAACACCCACATTTTCAGGCATCTCAATCAATTTTTTTTTGGGGGGGGTCCACCCAAGTTCAAATGGTATTGTTCTCACCTGCTAAAATTAATTAAACACAGGAGATGCTCCGGGGGGTTGAGAGACTCGTTCCAAATAGTGCACAAGCATCCTCAGTGCTGCATGAGCGGGTGTGGGTTTTAGAGGCAGAGGCGTTTTTTAACCTCAGCGAGTATCTGCGGTTTCTGCCATAAATAAAGCTCATAAATAAGCCACCCTCCACATATCTCACAGTCAGAATAACTTGCCTTGGCAGCATTCCCATACATTTACTGTGTGTGTGGGCAATGAAGGAATTCTGATTTTGACGCAGGGCGGCCTATTATCCTCCCCTTACCTATCCTTGCCGGTCTCCTTCTTGAAAAGCTCGTCGAACTGCAACATCTTCTGCCAGGAGATGATGTAGACCTTGAGCTTGGGCAGCACCTGGCTCATCAGCCTCAGGTTGTTGTACACCAGGCCCTTTCCATCTCGCCTCATGTAGCTGCTGGGGCCCCAGAAGATGAACACCGTGTCCTGGCTGGCGTTGAGCAGCTCGTGGCGGCTCCGCAGGACCCTCTGCATGCTGGAGTGGGCGATGACGCGCAGCGAGGTGCGGCGGCCGACGTCGCGGGCGTAACCCCGGGCGGTGGGGGCGTCGTTCATGCGGATGACGCACTCCGCGCGGTCGATCTCCCCCCCCCGCCCGCCTCCGATGAGGTGACCCGAGCTGGTTACCAGGGCGCAGGTTTGGCAGTGCATCTTGAGAGGCTGAGAGGGAGATCGATAGACAGATAAAGGGGATAAGAGGAAGAAAGAGAGTCAGAGAGATGTAAACAGACTGCTGGTGGAAAAGAGCAAAATTCTCTCCTACAAATATGTGCTGTGCATGTAAATATTTGGTCTCCCCGTTCCCTGTGGATGCCCCCTCAGCATTAGCAGCAGTGTTTTCATATTCGTTTTGCACCATACTGGCTGCAAAGTCTATGTGCTCCTTTTCGGCAGCCGGTGCTCTGAAAACCCGGTCTAGCCCTTGGTTTGCGCAGCAGTATGGAAAGCAGACTGAAATGTACACCTGGGGGAACTTTAGTAAAAACATTCGCAATATGTTTGAGGAGGAAAATGCTTTGTTGACAAATGGGTAGCGACAGAGCCTCCTGGGTATGTGTGGCTTGTCATATTGCTTTGCAATTGGTAGAAACCTCTGGGTCTTACATTGGATTCACCTTACATCTTTTCCCCACTCACACACACACACACACACACACTGTGCACAGTCAGACCTGTGTGCTTTTACCTGCACCACCACACTTGGCATACACAACGTTCTTGTTGCATGCATGTAAATAGGCCCATGAATTATTCCACATATGGATAAGCCCCACTGTAGTTAATCACAGGGATAAATGCATGATTGTGTGTTTCTGTGGGTGTGAGCATGTATACACACTGAGAAATGTCTAATAATGGCCAGGGCCTTTATTTACCTCCATAAAGGAGCACACAACAATTAGCGATAGGCTATTTTTGGAGACTGGCTATTAATAGAGACAGGCCATTACTTCAATGGGAAGATCCACAGTACCCTGTCTGCATTAAAGTTAGTAAGTACATTTAATTTGTATAGCACCTTTCACATAAAGTGTCACAAAGTGCATCACAAGAAAGCAATGAAGCAAGAGCAAGGAATAAATAAAGGTGAAATAAAAGAGAATAATAAAATAAAGAAAGAAATATAATTAAGACAATAGCAAGAAAATGATAAAAACCAAAAGTTAAACCAAAGCCAGACTGAACAGGTGAGGTTTTTTTTTTTTTTAAGTCTTTTTAAAAATTGTCCACAGAGTCAACAGACCGAAAAGAGACTGAAAAGCCGAGTGGAGAGCATTAAATGGTTTAAGGGCAGCTGCTGCAAAAGCTCCAATAAAAGTGCTAGAACTGAATTTTTTCAAATTTAGACTATGGCCTTTTTATGCAGTCTGTATAGCTGATGTAAACCGCTGTAAGATTACACTTCCACCACCGCTGCAATATGAACGCTGCTACTATTACAAATAATGACCATGCTGAGATAATCGCCAAAACAATTAACTACTTCATGAAGGATGTGATTTGTTCCTGGTGACACACCAGTGGGCACACAGAGCATGCTGGGGATCAGTCTTGGGAACAAAGCGGCGGTGCTTCGCGTCTAAAGGAAAAGAAAAACGGACTAAAAGCTTCAATGCTGAATGATTAGGGCTTCCTGTTATGCATTATCAGACCAATAACATCAATGCTGTATGACGATCCAAATTAGGTGCGCGTCATGAATTTAGTGCCTGTATCCATGGCAACACCATCAACACGTGTGGCGTGCTCTTGCATGTGCAGCATCTGTTTTTGTAATGTACTATGTTTTTTTTAGTTATTTTAATAACCCTGACCCTAACCAATAATTGTCATTTTTAATGCAGACAAGCAACACCCCGTGACCTACTGTATGTTTTACATGTGTACAAGTGCAGTTCACTGTGTGTGTGTGTGTGTGTGTGTGTGTGTGTGTGTGTGTGGCCTCACCTCTTCATTGCACAGTGTGTATTAGTGTGTGTTCTTGCACATAAATCATGAATATGGGCTTGTGTGTATATGCTAGGCTGCTTGCTGTACATGCACCGTGTGTGTGTGTGTGTGTGTGTGTGTGTGTGTTGCCAGGTTGGTGTCCAGGTCTTTCCTCTGGAGGTGCTGCGTTTCCTGCATTGTGCTTCACACACGGCACTCCGCACTGAAAACCAATGACATGCAAACGGGGCCTGTGAAGTCCTCTAACGCGCCCTGAAACGCCTCCCGAGCAGCGATACGGGAGCTATTT
>OMLB01045834.1:35892-82485 GCA_900302555.1 Myripristis jacobus | reverse complement strand
GCTCATTCATAGTTTTGATGCCTTCAGTGAGAATCTACAATGTAAATAGTCATGAAAATAAAGAAAACGCATTGAATGAGAAGGTGTGTCCAAACTTTTGGCCTGTACTGTATATATATATATATACACACACACACACACACACACACACACACACATATATATATGTGTGTGTGTGTGTGTGTGTGTGTGTAGGTATGTAGGTATGTAGGTATGCATGTATATATCAGAGAGAGAGTTATAGGTTGTTCAGTGTCTTTCTCATTTAATATATCTTACCATCAAGATCAAAGCCAACTCTCAGGCATCATGTAAGAGCCTGTGTGGAAATTTGACTTGCAAATTCACAGTGTTGATAGTTAATACTATTGTTATGAATATTTAGTAAAGCTCTGCTACTGATGGGCTATGTAGAGCTTAAAATAAGTTCTCATTCTTGGGATGGCAGCTTTAGCTGTTGCATGAAGCCCTTGCCCTCATAGAGGATGACACCTATCATGACTGATCTCTGCAGGAGTCCTAGAAACTTTTCTAGACAGAACTACGGTGATACAGGGTGTACCATCTGAAGGGGCATAGCAAGGACTAGTTCTCTGAGCCGTGTTACCTTTGAGTCCCACTTGCCAACATCTGCCTGGGATTTCACGCCTCACACACCAGTCTGCCCATAAAACACTCAGGAGGCTTTGGCTCTTCTGGTTGATGTTTTGGAGGGTCGGGGTATTACTCCTTGAAGTAAATGTGTCCCTCACAGCTTCAATAATGTGCTGACATCTGGGAATATGGACACAGAGAAAAGAATGTGAAGTGAGGTAAGAGCATTTTTCAAAGACACTTCAGGTTTTACCTGAGTAACAAAAAGGAGAGTAGTGCTAATCCAATGTCTAGAGCACCAGCACACAGAATAAAAAATGCCTCCTGTCTTCATTCTTATGAAGTGCTATACAGAAATAGACCTCATCCATCCTCCCTATGAGTGTTATCTAAGATGGTTCTTGAATAATTGATGCAGACAGAGATCCCACCCCACGGGGGAGGGTAGTGAACATACAGGGCACCCCACCTTCTCCTCGTCTGTCCTCTCCAAAGATCTGGCAGCACACAGAGCCAGTGCCCACTAATATGTGATCTTACAGCAGTGGACTTGTGTTAGACTGGACTGGACTGCTCAGGACTCGGTCCATAGCCATGTGTTCATGTGCTGACCAGGCCTCACTCTCAGGAGCACTTCCTCTCACGTGTTTACATGCACTTTAGTAATTGGGTTATTCCCCCCATGCAGCAATTATCTGATTTCTGAAATAGCACATAAACAAGAAACCATGATTCCATAATCAGTTTAAGGCATTACATTAAGCAAAATTACATGCATTTTTCCCCAGTAAAATGACCCTTTGCAATGTGAGATTTGTTATTGTAGGCCTCTGTCCTGCCTGTTGTTATTTCCTGGTTTTAGCTTTCTAAATTTCTGTATCAGCTCAACTGTGAGCTCCTTTGTCCAGTCCACTGCCTCGCCTCTGTCAGCTTTACGCAAAGCTTCTCTAAAACTGCACATTCTGCCGATGAACATATTCATATTTCAGACCAATCACGTAAGTGCCTCATAAATCAACAATGTAGTGACAGAAAAAGTTCATTTAAAGCACCGGGCGCCCCAGTGGCTCACCAGATAAGAGCACGTACCATGTACCAGGGCTGAGTCCTGATCGCAGCATCCTGGGTTCAAATCTGACCTCAGACCCTTTGCTGCTGCCTTTCCTATATCTCTTTACTGTGACGGTCAAATAAAGCAGAAATGCCAAAAAAAAGTTTTAAAAAATAATAAAAAATAAAGCACTTACACTGTAGCTGAGAGTCTTCACCACAAATTGAAGCTCAGCGACAAAGAAATCCAAATAAAATGTGTGCCTCATTTCCAACAGAAAGCATTTTTTCCCTTTAGGTGTCTGCAAGTGGTCCTCCAGGCCAAGGAGTTTGTGCTCTCAACACTAGTGTGAGAAAATTGCTTACTGCAAGAGAAACCCGGTTAACACAGCTAGATATCTGTTGGGGAACCCTGATTACTGGGCTATGTAAACCATTATTCAGATATCTGAAAGGCTTATTACATGTTAATAACAATCTTATGTCAACTGATGAAAATCTGATGAAACAAAAAATACATATTAAAACATCTGCTGCAGCCTAGTTCAACTACATAGTGATAGAGAAACTGTTGCTGCTGCGTAATAGACTGCAGGCCTACAGCGCCACAGTCAGCAGCACAAACAGTCTAGTATGTTGGATGTGGTAGGGGGATCCGACTACCATATGTTGTTTTTGAGTAATCAGCAGGGCTGAAAATGCTTGAATTTTAATGTGGTATTTACAAGGATTTGGAATAAAGTGCTTGACACTGCTTGAAATTGTCATTACATTACTTTCATTGTAAATAACTGGGTCAATGACGCATTTTGAAACTTGAAACTTAGCCGTGTTTTCCTTTTAATTTGTTTTAAACATAATTATAGCACAAAATCATCTGATTTAATGTGATGAAGAGGTGAAATAATCATTTTGAGTATGTTTCATTTATCACTTCATTTAAGTCTTGAAAAGTGCTTGAATTTGATTTAAGAAAAGGTGTACGACCCCAATGCACCTCCTGAATGCAACACATATAAACACACTATCCAATTTCCTGCCTTAACCTGGATTAACCTGGTTATTCACAATAATCTGGTTTCTTGCAAGCATGTAATTGTAGCCACTGAGTTCTGTCAGATGTATTATTAAACACAACATAGGAAGACATTCACAGCCTAGCCCACCAGCAACAATGCTGTCGACACAGCCCTTACCTGTTTAGGTTGCCCTGCCTAAGTGATTGTGGAATGTGCTAAACGTATGGATTACTCTCGCCAGGGCACCACAGGATTATGGACTAGATTATATGCTTCATCTGCAAGAGAACTTACGCTTGCATTACATTGAGTAAACATTTCAAAGGAAATTTGATAAATGAAGGGTTACACTTGACAGATTTAAAACGTTTTTAGTAGTTTCCCACACCACCAATTTCATCTATGTGAATGTCAAGCAGCCTTACTTTACTGAGGCAGCATGTCAGAGTTAATGGCACGTTGCAGTGTCCCCTTTTCTAAGACAGGAGTTCCTCCATCATTCCACAAATCACAGCTCAACTCGCTCCCCATCCTGTCTTTATGCATGCATAGCTAATATGATTTCATAATAATACCTATCAAGTATTGGGCTCTGATGAGAGAGAAGTGTGCTATTAAAATGGACCCATATTGGTTTTAGTCAAGTGCTTCAAGGTAATGTTCTTTAATGTGTCATTTTTAATATTCCACAGCAGAGAATGGTCACAACAGGAGGGAGGAATTTTCTGTTAGTCGTCAATTTCTCAGTACGTCCTGATGACGTGACCGACCAATTACTGCACTGAGGAGGAAAGTAAGCTTCACTCTCCCTGTAGCTGAGTACAGAACTAATACAATAATAAAACTAATACAGACTGTGTACAGCAGCCTCAATAGACAGATCTACTGCATGCGATTCTATGAAATGAGCAGAGGCTGTGGTTAAAAATTTAACACCAATGGAAGAATAGCATTTCAACATCAGTCAATCCGTATTATTTGGTTACAATGGTATCTCAAGTGGCATTGCACAATATCACCCCACAGGTAATTTAAATATCACTCTAGATTGATAGGTACTACCTTTGTAATGTTTTTCAGTATTTTTGAATCTGGGGTTGTTTATTTGGTCTAGCTTTGTACACATTTGTGAGTGCCACAGGTCATAAGGAAAAATTTGGGGGGATTTAAGGCAGACTATGCAATTTAAAGTGGGAGGGCACACCACTTTGTTTACTAATATCAAGGATTAAGGACAAAACCCCTCAGATTCATGCCAAGACTGATAACTCATAGAATTAATGGACACTTTCAAATGCATGTCTTGAATCTAATGTTTTGATGTCACATGTACACTAAAACAGTGGAGTGAGATACTGTTTTACTTTGGCTTTCAATGGTGTGAAATACTTGTCCTGAACTCCTGAGTCATGTCTAAGTTCTGTTCTTTTCAGTGGCAATCATCCTTCTTTACCACATCATAACAAGGTGGGGTGCCCTTCCCTTTGAAACTGCACAGGCTGCCTTTAAAGACAATTATTCATTTTCTTGGTTGGACTGTTGCCATGATTAGGATACTAATGTCACCATGATTCTTGTCTGTGGATTACTGGAAGATATCAAAGATAACGAATCACCATTTTGTGTTAACCTGTTTTGTGTACATTTCATTTTTTCATTCCTCGGGCGGATTTATGACATCACCAGGTTAATTGAAAATTTTAACCACATGGCAAATGAATAGGAGTAATGACCATGACCAATTTCCTATGCCCCTAGTGGCTCGTATATGGCTCAAGCACATGGCAACTGCTGTGAGCTGTGTGTTGGATTATAGATACACCAAATTTGCCAGAACTCCCTACTAGGTGATAAAAAAAAGTCTCTTATATAAACAATGCAGATATAAATCACCGCAATTTTTGTCTGACATTCTCTCCAGAAACTGCAGAGGCGGTCATGTTGAGCACAAAATGCAAACTAAATAGGCCTACCAAGGTCTAGATGACGTATTAGGTAGTAGCTGATTAATTAGATTGCAATCTAGCTTTCTAGCTAAATTCAAGCAATAGTTGTGATGACTGTTTCCAAGATTAACACCCAATTTGGTAACTGTTAGGTCTAGCTGAAGTTCTCACTTATATGTCAAAGCTTTTATGTAAGTTATTTAAGTCCTGTTTCAAACCCAGAGGTTTAGGAAACATTACTAGGTAGGAAATGCTACCTAAATAATTTTCAGGTTGCTACAGCTCTCTCATTTGGGTAGGACACCTTGGGGTTGGATATACATTGAATCACAGTTGTGACATCAGTCAATGATAGAGTAGCAAAATGGGCATTTATTCATGTGAAAATGCTGCAGATAATTAACCAGATGTACTAACATTTTGCACCATTAACAAACCTCTTTCAGTAGAGTGACTATCACCATTTCTGCCCCCATGACTTAAAAAGAAAAATACACCTTTGAATAGTGTTATACTTAGGTATTTGTTTGTGTTGTTGAGTGCATTCCAGAAGTTACTTTGTGATCAAGTGTTATCAATTATAACACTTGATTCTAACTTCTTTGGTTTACCCACTTTATCTGAAATTGCCTTATCTACTTATACTTTGATAATTAACATTTTTTCCAGAAAGGCTTTCAACATGCTGAGGAGCAGGTTCTCTGTGTTGTATGCATGCAGGTAGACAGAGCAGTAGTAACAGTGATAGCACAGTACTTTTTGTGCATTTTCCAAATAATTTACCTATTGCTTTCTAAAGCAAGCATGAGCTTCTGCCACTGGTGCCCTGCCGGTGTGATGTGTGTTGGGGGAACACCAGTAGTGGGAGAGCGGGGTGCATTTTCACTCTAGAGAATAGGTGGCGACAGAGGATAGGTCACAAGGTCACCAAAGTTGACAGGGCTCATCCTCTGGCTAGCATGAATGCGCTCTTTGACGTTCATGACAGTCTGCATAATAGATTTTAAGAAATTTTAGATAGAGGTAATGGGGACAAGAGAAATTATCCTTTGGAGAGTTAGATTTAGCAATACACTATCACTTGTGCAGATTTAATATTTTGGTCTGAGAGTGGCGCTAAAGGAAAGGACATTAGGTCACCAAAATTCGCATGGTTCATTCTCTGGGGAGCATGAATGTGCTCTGCAAATGTCATGGCAATTTGCTCAATGGATTGGGAGATATCAAATTTGACATTTTGGACTAAGGGCGGAGCTAGAGGGAAGGTGATGTGACACCAAAATTGTTAATGTTCATCCCCTGGGAAGCATGAGCACACTCGGCACGTTACTTGGCAATCTGCCCATAACACTTAGAGATGTGTTGAGAAATGTTTTGCTTGAGGGTGGTGCTAGCGGAAAGATCAAGAAGTCACTGAAATTGACAAGATTCATCCTCTGGGGAGCATGAATGTGCACACCAAAACTCATGACAGTCCGCCCAAATAGATTTAGAGAAATGTTGCCAATTGTTGACAGACGGATAGATGAATGGACACGGCCGTCCTTAGGTTGATGTTTTTTTTGTTTTTGTAGTGCAAAAACAATAATCAAAGAGGGTTTTGTACTGTATTTTACTCACAAGTGATGACAGATCAACAGAGGGATTGTCAGATAGTTCTGCTGTTACACAACATCTTGGCTGTGCAGGAAATATCTCAACATAAAGTCATATCATCTACATTCGACCAGTTTTCCACAGGAAAAGGAAAAATTACACAAAACAGAAGTACCAAACACCAAAATTAGTTTGGAAATTAAAGGTACCTGTATATCATGAATTGCTTTATTGGACAGTTAAGTGTTTTGAGATGCTTTTTTTATTATTTATTTATTCTTTTAACTTTAACTACATACAACAGCCTACATACACCACAGTGTTACACTACCACGTAAAACACTAAATCATCTATGCTCTCTCAGTAACCAATCACAGGTTAATCATTTCCCCTGTAATAACTGCTACACACAACATTTTGGAGGTGTTTGCATATTTCCTATTAAGAAGCTGTTAGTCAGTCTGTTATATGATTTAGCCTCAAAGAGAGAAATCACCATGTACTTGATGGCGTTGTGCCGTTTGTGTGGCAGTGCAGTCACACATTTTAAAATCCTTCCTTTACTTCCCTGTTAGCCAGTGAATGACAGTGCCTTCATATTTACGGACAGATTTGCTTAAAAGTTGTTTTGTACCCAGCATTTAAATCTAATTTTGGGGAAGAGGTTTGTCTGCAGAGGAAACACATTATCAGAAAGCCTCCCAGAGGAGTAAACAACTAATATTAAGGGACACTAAATAATAAGGGTTGGGATTTTATTTCTTTTAGCAGAATATTATTAATTTACCTCAAAATATTAAAAAAAAAAAAAAAAAACATTGGGAAAACATGTTGACAGTTTGTTTCGTAAAAGTTGTTTAACTAAGCAAATGATAACATCATCTCAGCTACACACTGAGGGATAGGGGCACAGCAGACGTAGTCTATTTCTTCTGCTGTAATGCAAAATGTAGCTGAATTCATACACTCTTACAAACAAATTGTAGCTTGAAAAAACATTGACACAGTGGTTTCCCTGTTGATGCGGCATAGTAAGAGAACATGTGTACCGTGTAAACAGTGCTCAGAATCAACAACATTTTCAAATGCTGCTGAAAAGATTATTGTCCCGTTGATCCCACCAACACCCGCTGGTTCCAGATATAGCTGTGTGGTATGTCACAAGACTAAGCCTGTAGTATATCTGCAGATTTTCATGTGCAAGAATGAAGGAATTGGGTTGCTTTATTTACATCTTACATATCTATATTCATATATTTGGTCATGGCACAGTGGCCATCTAACTGTGCTTGATAATGTAAAATATCCCTCTCTCCGCTGAATGGCACGGCTTTGCTGTTCAAATGGCTCCTAGCTTGGTTTGAACTGAGTTACCAGCCATTCTGCTCTTAAAAAGCCCTCAGTGTAAATGTGTGATCCAGTGTTAAATGGATGTGAGAAGCTTTCTCTGAAATGAATAATCCCACACCCCCACGCCTGACATCGTTCATTCAGAGCCTTGACATTTCCAAACTATTCACTCTATGTGTTTTGACTGTTCAGCTGGGAGTGGGAGCTGGAGTAAATGAATCACAATGTTTCCTCTCTTCACTTTGCCAGTCTACTGATGGAATCCATTCACTAGTGAAGTTAACAGTAGCACTACATCTCCCCCTCTACACACTCACTCACATACACACCGCACCCACAACACTCATCCCCTCAGGACAGCTATTGCCAGCCCATTCCGCCCACACACTTCCCTGCTACACCCACAAGGTTAATATGTATGGGAGATCTATTGAAAAGGTCACAACTGGAGCATTTCTCCAATGACAGCTGTTTGTCTTAATCTTCATCAGTAGGTTGTAGGACTATAAGCAGGATGCAAAGCAAAGCGCATGTGAGCATCTCATAATTTCAACAGCAAGTTCATTCCCTGGCAGACTGAGGTACCCGAGCACAAAAAAATCTTCTCATTTCATAACCCGAACAAGACCTGAGATGCTCGGCTAATGAACAAAAACATTCTGCTGGGGAAGGTGATATAGACTTCATTAAAATGTTCCCTTAGACCACCACAGCTGTTCTTTTTTGTTAATGCCAGTTAATAAGAAAACAGGTAGAAGATAGAAGCATCAAGTCTGCCATTTGCCCTCAGTTATTTTGTTATGCTAGGCTCTCTAGGCCTATGAGTATTGTTGGCAATCAGGTGCCAACATGTGTCTCTTTAAACCCATTAAACTGGATGTTTTGGGGTCACTTGTTGTCATTGGTCTGAATTAAGTTTTTTTTACTCTTAATAAATGTCAGCGCAGTTTGCTTGGAAAAGGACTATGGCTCATTTTCAGGTGGTTTTGCGATGCACATCTAAATGAGAATAATGTTCTTACCAGGGGTGGGGTGGAAAGAGTACTAGAAATTGCTTCTCAAGTATAAGTGTTGTTGTTTTGCAGACATTTTACTTTACTTTTTAATATAATAATCTTCATAGGTGAAGGTATAAAAGTAGCCCATTTAAATGTACTCAGACTAAAAGTTACTGGGTTATTTTTTAGAAACAGTAATATTTTCGATGCTATTCTAAAAGAACAAGAGTATGAGTTCAAATTATTTTAATTGGGAATTTGGAAATAAAAACAAAAGTGCACCAACAAAGCCAGACTACTCTTGTTATCTGATTAAACAGTGCTTACAGCATTTATACTCTGAAATGGATGTGACTTAAAATGTAGTCACCTTCAGTACTTGAGCAAATGTACTCAAGTAAAATTAAGATTACTGAATACTGGAAAATGATACAGAAAACTACTCAAATACACTGACATCATTAAATGTAATTGGTTACTTCCACTCCAATTCACACCTGCACAAGCTAGCTAGAGTTCAAATAAACTTCAAGTCAAGTTTGGTGGGCAAATGCAGGCCAAAATAATTTGTTTGACATTTCCCTCTCCCCCCTCCCAATTCCTTCATATGGAATATAGGGATACATCGATCCACTGTTTTCCAGTATCGACTCCCATCGCTTATTGTGTTTGTGTTGTTATTATGTGTAAAGGTACATGATTCTGTAGTAAACCACACAAAACCAATAATTAAAAGAGCAAAAATATCCCCATTAAATTTATTTGTATTCCAAAGCAATTGTAGATTAAGTAGGATTCACATACAAACATATGTGCAAATTGCTATGGTAGCCCCTTTAATGTTTTGAAAAACTTGAACAAATAAAGTGCACACCAATGCCTTATCAATAAGTAGTAAGTAGATTTCACTCACAGTAATGACCAATGCAATAAAAATGTTTAATTTGATGGCAGTACCGGCGCACACCACTGTGGCGCTATACAGTAATCAGCACAAAGCATCTGGGAAGGCACTGCTGAAGAATAAAAAAAACTGGCAGAGTGTTGTGGAGTAGCAGAAGATTAACTACCAGAATATTATAGAAATACCACAGGCGACGTGTGTGTGTGCGTTTATCGTGTATCAATACGTGGATCGGTAACATCAGTCCAATATCCAATCTGTGATTTGCATCCGGAGCGATGCATCCCAATGCTAAAGGGTGAAGCAAGTTTCAGTGATTTCAGTGGAGTCAAGGGGAAAACATCTCAGTGTATATGTTGAAAGCTGACAAAAAACAAGTCAAGGTGACAATACCTTGCCAAAACTATATGACAGGAAATTTGTTATAACAACTCAGCCTCCTTGCAGAATGTGTGTGTTTGAGCCGCTCCGTTCTCCTGGGTGCTCTTTCCTCCTAAAACAATGTAAATTTCCTGGCAGTGAAGGCAAGGCAGGTTAATCGGGTGTCCCATCTCTGAACAAGAAGACACAATTGGTGCTCAGAAACATCCATTCACAATGTCATCATTACTTTCCAAGAGAAGTGGTGGATCAGTGTACTGTTCACAGCACAATTGTGTTGCCGTCATAACACTGAGAGCCCCAGACAAGTTAGACAAGTCATAATTCATGACGATGCTTGCCCCCACCAGCAGGTGAAACGAGAGCCTAGTTTGCATTTCAAAACGGCATGTAAATTAAGCCCTCTCCCAAAGTTCATGTGGTTCAGAGTTGGGTCTGTGCCGTCTTCCACATCACACAATTTGAATTTCTACAGTCCCACCTTTACCGTAGTTTCTTGTCAGACAGTCTTCTCTGTTCTCCTCTTTTTCCTCTTCCTTCAGTTTTGCTCACCATTTAAAGCTTACACAGCTCGGCTCCTGCCTTCCTTCCCTCACACACTCCTGTGTATTTGAGGCAGATGAACTCCTGCACACCACAGCCCCCGGCTCCTGGCTGGTTTTAAATCCATGACAAGGAGCCCTCTCCCTGAATATCAAAGACCCAGATCTGAGAGCATGTAGGTGTGACTCACACCCGGGACTGTCTAACTCCCAGCAGGCTACTTGATCGGCCAACTTGCTGGATGTGGCAGAGGCTAGTGGAGGGAGCTGATCAGATCCTGTCATGTCTGTGGTCTGGGCAGTTTTGTCACCCAGCTGTGTGAACGTGTGAGAATCCCAGCAGTCTGCTGAGATTTCTAATAGACCCATTTGTCCCACCCAGTTCTTCCTTTCATGCCGGGGGTCATTCCCTGATGATACGAGCTGCTGTGCTCTCTCCTGCACAACGTCCCACCATGCCGGGCGAGCTGGGAGGGCAGAGGAGCAGTGACAGCTACAAAGTGGCTCTAGCTGGGGGAACTGTGTACTTTTGTTTTGGCTGCTTTAATCGAAGAGGACTGCTAGCAGCAACAAATCACAGCTCTGCAACACAGCAACCATCCCTTTGAGATACAAGTGCTTTTCCAGTGCTTACATTTACATTTACATTTACATATACGTACATTTTAGGCACTTCACCTGCACTCTGCAGGATACACCAAGCTTGTTAGACTTAATTTAACACAGCAACTTTTCACAGATATGAACTTTTATTTCAGTTCGGCAACTTGCACCAGCAGGTTGTTTCTGCCGCTTGGTTTGAGAGAATGAGTGTTTGCCTCTGTGTGTGTCTGTGTATGTGTGTATCTCTGTGTGTTTGAATAGTAATGTGCACCCCTGGCCTGTCAGAGTTGCAAGCCTATTTGTATGGATGCTGGGCTGTACCTGAGCTGAGGTGTACACAGGGCCGGCGCAGCAGCCTGTCTTGTGCAGCAGGCCAGGATGACATGTGAATCGCAGCAGCCGAGAAAGCCCTGCTTAAGTGGAGGCAGTGGGGAGAAGCAGGCAAGAGCCAGGAGGCAAACAGACAAACAGATGGACAGGCCGATGCCAAGCAGGCAGTGGAGCAAATAGATTGTGCAGCATGGTGAACAGACTCAGCCTACCAAAGAACAACCAACAGACACAAGGCCAGGCTAGCCCTGTCAGCCACTCATGCTTCTCTATAATTCATAAAGGTGGGATAGATCTGCGGTAAATAGGACTCTCATCCTCCTCCTCATCTGCCCCTGTTACATCCCCCATCTGATGTGTGTTATGTAGGAGGATATGTCAGTTTTCCACGATTGGAAATGAACATATGTATTTGTGTGTGTGTGTGTGTGTGTGAGAGAGAGAGAGAGTGAGAGAAAGAGAGAGAAATGCATGAAGGAGATGAGTGGTGTAGGAGAAAATGGTCTGTTGGCCTCCGTATGAAAATACACACATTTAAAGATTACGATCTTAATATTTAAAACACAGTGCCTTGTCAAGACTTTTAGTTAACTTCTTGGGCTCTGCTGCTCCCATTGGTGGATATGTCATTGCTGTTCAGCCGAGCTTTGTTCTAACCCGCAGAACTTTAATTTGAATTCTAGTGGAGATCCCAAGGTTTCCAGAGACACCAGACATGTCCTGTTGAATGACAGGAAAATGTGTCTAAAATGATGCACATGACATTTAAATATTTTCTGTTTGATGTAATGCTGCAGCCATAAAACAGTGGCGTCTTGGGTTTGAATATTTCACTCAGTACAAGTGTGATGTTGCTTCAGTGAAGTGTTGCATCCAGTAGATACAGCATAGATATGTGACATTTTCATAGAGTATGAAAAAAAAAAAAGTATCTTCCAACGCTGAAGCTATGCATGGGGAAATTTAATGGGAAATCAGAGTTTAAGTTTTTAAAAGGCGATGACAAACAATAGATTCTTGGGTAAAGATCATAGTGAGAGATTCTTTATTTTGAGGTTGTTCTGTGTTTAGGTAAAACGTAGATATTGCATCTCGCAGAAACACTGGACGCACCACCACACAGAGGGACTCACCGGGGAGCAGAGCCTCCTCCACCTTGATGTCTCGGAAACTCTAGGAAAAAGTATTTAGCTTGTATTTCCCCAAGGCATTGGGCACATGCTCGCTGGAGCAATAACCTTTGCTTTAATGCAGGAGGAACATGATTGTAACTTTTCCTTAGAGACTTTCCTCTAAAATGTTAGGTGTTCAGATTGAGTCAGCCTTGTTTTTTTTCTCTATGGAAAACATCTAGCATTGTGCAAGTCAAGTAAGAATACTACCTTAAAGAGTTGAGACAGCCCTGTCAGATCTGTCTGGCCGTGTGTAGCCAGGGAGTCTAATAGTTTGCCTGTGTGTTTGTGTGTGTGTGTGTGTGTGTGTGTGTGTGTGTGTCTGTCTACATAGGTAGAATGTAAGAAGGCCCAGCCCAAGGAGGTGATGTTTCCGCCAGGTACACGAGGGCGTGCCCGGGGTCTGCCCTACACCATGGATGCCTTCATGCTGGGGATGGGCATGCTGAGTGAGTACGACGCAACACACACACACACACACACACAAACACGAACACAAACACAAACAGGTACCCCATGAAGCCCTGGGTTCACAAACCTAATGTGTGCCCCCCTCCATCGTGCTCTCACTGAATGAAATGATGAATGTGTACACAAACAAAACAAGACAGGCTCTGTGCATTTGTCATAAAACATCCCCTAAAATGAAATTAAAATGAGGAGGCTGTTTCTGCTCTCCCTCCCTAAAATGCATGAAAAAAAAGAAAAAAAAAAACCTTTATAGGCTCTTCTTTACTAAAGTTATAAAAATCATCCTAATTGGCTACTGTATTTTCTGTATACATTCATGCCAATATTCCCACTCCATTAAAGATGAAGTAATGCTTGCTGCTTGGTGCTTAACATAACATTACAAAGCATTAATAGTTCAGAACAGTTTTTATCCTTTATCCGAGTAATTTAGATAGCTGTGTCTGTGATGAGACAGTTGCCTTCATTTTTCCCATGTGGTGTCTTGTGGCCCACATACTGATAAAATGCTCCAAATTTTTAAAGCAGTTGAATAAACAATTAAAGAAAATGTGTTTTTGTTCATAACATCACAAAGAGGTTTTGTCAGTTTATTGTTTAATGAGTGGACTCTGCATTTAACATTTATAGCTAACAACAAAATACTCAGACAGTGAACAAGCGGGGCCTCTGGTGATCAGGGGCCCCTGGTGGTTTGGGGCCCATGTGCCCAGCGAGTAATCTGGTACCCCTATCAGCACTTGTCAGCACTATGCATACCTCCAAAGCAATGATCAGATATTAGTGCAATAAAGCAGAATAAATACAGAAAAAATGGATTGAAGTCGCAATTATAGACAATAGAGTTGGATCATTAACTAATTGTGAGACTTGAATTTATTTTCGCATATTTCTGTCTACATATGTTACAAGTGCGCGCACACATGAAGCTCGACGGCATGGTTTCTTTCAACGTGATCTTCCTGTGGTATTGTTCTGTAGAAAACTATTTGAAGAACAGATCTAAGCCTATTAAAGCAAGCAAGATCCTCTTTCAGCTTTCTCTCAAATCCCCATGTATATCTGAAACTGCAACTTCCTTTCTTCCATGTTGTTTATTGCGTGTTTTATTATTTTTTGATTGGGTTAAATAACACTCAAAGACTGATTTCTGATCATTTATTTTATCTAGTTTAGTTCATGATTTCTGATTCCATGAGCTTGTTTTTGTTTTTTTTTTTTATTTGTTTTTTTTTTTTTTTTTTTATATACTGCAGAAACCATGGATTGAGTGAAATAAAAGGATTATATAAATAGGATTTCTCATCATACTCTCTATAACTGGACGATCTTGAGCAGTTATCTGCCCCTTAACCTGTAGGTTACAGATAATATCCCAGAATCTGTTTTAATCCATTTGATATATCAATATATATATGCTATGAAAAATGTATACACGCACTAATAGGAAGCAAGCAGTATGCGCACAGTTCACGACATGGCCTGCCTGTCAGCTCACAGCATTCCCTTTAACCCCACTGCCACTACTGTCTCTGAAAATCACACTTTAAAACAGATTTTTATCCAGTTTGCAGGTGAAAAAAAATGAAACTAAGCTTTAACATTCACCGGGGACAGAGGGAGAAAAAAGTGTCAGGCAAGCACACCATTCATTCATCCATTTTTACCTGCTAAAAAAAAACAACTTATGCAAACTCTGGTCTAGATAGCCCCATTAGGTGGGCGCTGCCCCTAATTAGGCTGCTTCAAGGTGTGCCATCAGTGGCCACTGTGGTCTATTTCTGGTCCAGTCTGGTACAGGCTGCCCCTGGGCATATAGGAGCAGACCAGCACATTAGCAGGCTAAATGAAGAGGAAAATTGGTGTAATGTCATATTAAGGATTCATCACTGTGCCCCCCTTAATGGGTAATGAAGGGGACACACATGTCAGGGAGAGATCTCATCTACAGGGACCTCAGCTGCTGGCCCACCCCTCCTCATTACCATCCATCCCATGCCTGTGGCCCTTTTTATTTAACACTACCACACTCTCTCCCTCACACTCTGTGCTGTGTAAATCCCACTCTCACCTCCTTTCCCTCTCTCTCTTCCCTCTCTCGCTCTCTCTTCCTCTCTGTCTCTATCTCTTTCTGTTTATCTGTCCATGAAGTTGCATAAACTATCAGGGTTATGCAGGGTTATGGCAGGGCTGACCTTTCCACGAGACTGATTATGTGATTGTTTGTGGTAAAAGTGTTGGTAAGACCGGCCGAGTGCCTCTGTCAGCTCTATCTAAGTCGTTTCCAGCTCCATCTCATCTGTTAGAAGTATTTAACAAGCACAGTGAACTTTTCAGAACTTATTACAGACTAATGTGTCTGCGTAGAGGAGAGCACTTTCTCTGTCCTTTGGGAGAAGGCAGGCAGAAAGGCAGTGATGTGCTCATGTGAGAATATTAACAGCCAACTTGTTTGGAGACACTCTTATCTAAATGAAATTGGAACAAGGACAGCGAAACATTCCTTTATATAATTTGCATTTGGAAAAAGGGACCCTAGGCTCATTATTTAAGAAAGTGTAAGCTTCTTTTGTGCCAAATCTCATTAAAGCCATCCCTAGCTCCTTTGTTTACTGCCTCTAATCGAGGCATTTATCTTTATTGTGTTGTGCCCGATGTATGTTTGCTGAAATTAATACACATTTGAGCCTGGGCGAGGTATGGGTGTACCAGATGGATAATTGATTTTAAAGTGAATCAGAACTGTTGAGCCATAAAATAGGTACATTAGCATGCATATTAATAAGGTAAATAAGAGGGCTAAGAGGCCGCCACCAGGCCAGGCACGATGGCAGGCTTTATTTATTGAAATGGCAGCAGAGACAGCAGGTTCTCTCCACCAGCCCCCATCATCTTTTTCTTTTTCTCTCATGCTCTCATTGTGTGTGGATGTGTGCGCGCATACTTGTATTCATGTTACCGATTTGGTCTGTGCCTGAGCCTGTGTATGTTATCTCTCTGAGAGGATGTGTGAGAGGCTCGCACATTTTTCTTATAATCTTGTACTCTGGGTTCAGTGTTCCTCTCCTTTCAAATACATAGCTTGTGGCCTCAATGATATCCAAGCAAGAATGAATATATATATATAAAAAAAAAAAATTAAAAATCAATAGTTGACAGTGTCTACTCTAATTCCAGAGGTTAGGGTTAATTGCAAAATTGATGAGGGTCGATTTAAGTTAGGACCCTTTAGGTTCAGCTGACAAAAAATGTGGAATAAGTGCATCATTTATTAGTGAGTCAGGCTGATGATGATCATCTAATTACTTGTTTTCCTTTTTTTTTATGTTTTTTATCCGTTGAGGGCTCACTTAAATTGCTATTTTACATAGCTCACCTTTCGATTCATATACATCTTTTTCATTGTGCATGAGAATTTCCTGACTGAGTAGCATATATTATAGTATCTTAAATTAGAATGTGTTTTAATCCACTGTCCCTCTCTCTCATATCACTCTATGCTTATACACGAAACGCGCACAGCACGGCTGTAAATACCTCTCTTAATGATGTGAGAGCCATTGTAATGCAATAGATTAAACTGGGAAAGTGGTTTCCCCATTGATATAAAAGCATATGAGAAGCTACAGAATCTATGGTGGCAATTTGATCTAATGTACTCATATTAATGCTGCTGGACATTATGACACATAAAGACAGTGCATGCACATAGTACATAATGTTGGGGTCCATCACTAAAATGTATCATGTCATAGCTCTTTGCAGACCAAACAAAGGTGGGATTTTTGACAGTTATCTTTCTGTAAATGTTGAGCCCTGGCGATGACTTCTCATCAACCCCTGGCAGAGAGTTGTGTTCCGGCGTAGCCTCCATCTTATTTCATCCATACCAGATCGAGGTTCCCGTCACCACCTCTCCGAGTCGCGTTTCCGTCTGGGTGCAGGCGAGGGGGAGAGGGCCTGGGAGAGGCATTTTCTCAGTGGGTCAGGAATAAATTGAACTTTTTCATGGACAGCAAACACTGATTAGATATTTATTACCAAGGTCAACCTTTCTGATTCCAGCTGGCACGGGCTGTGAGGCATACAGAACATGCACCCACCCGCCCACACACACACACACACATACACACACACACACACACACATGCAAAGCACATTTTTCTTGTAATCACACTCTAGACACTCCCCACGTGCATGAAAAGTGCACACAGCATTCTTGGGCTGTCCAAATAGGAATCAAATTATTTACCAACCCTTGAGATGTCGGCCACTACTCTGCAGAACATACACAGTTAGATGCAAAACGAAGAACCTGGATCTGGTGTAGCGCATGCGGTGTACAGATTATTGTATCAGTCAGAAATAAGGAATACTTCCTCTAGTTGTATTTTATCTCTCCAAGAAAGCACCATTAATCTGCCATGTCCACAGGCATATGCAGCCCAAAATTAACAATCTCGACATTCAGAGGGTAATGTGATGATAGCCAGTTTATCAGGCCAGTAGGTAGCTAATGGGAACCGCGAGGATATTTAAGCCTGAAACAGGTTTCTGGGGTCAGTCTCAGAGGTCCAGCTAACACACTATAAAAAAGAGTTATCAAGGTGGGTTCTAGTGATTCATTCCTGGCCTAAAGGACTTCCTGTTATGGGCTAATTTAGTCCAGACTTACGGCTGAAGGTGATAATAGCTTGAGGAAAACAGATAAAGGCTGAGACATATACTCTAATTACAGGGTTAATTATGTTTATATTACCTTTGATGGTGCTCAAATTCTCCCTGACTCACTCCACAGGGTCACTCCCTTACCCACCCACTCTTCTCAAATATCTTGTTTTGTCTGTATCCCACTTCCTAGCTGCCTGCTCCCTCACACCCCGTTTCTCAATATGTTGCCCACAGCTGCTTCTGTCTGAAAACTGTCCAGCTAATTAACTGGTGGGTCTGTGGTTGTAATAAGAATCATGACAGCAGATGAACAATACATCTGCTGCTCTAAACTTTGTCTAATGACACTGGGTCCTCCGCAGGCCACAGTGCAACTCTCTGCTCACCCAGGGATTCGTTCTTCACAGGCTGAAGCCATCCGCAAGGACCAGGGTTTGCAGATGCCTCTTCCTAGTCATGTTTACCCCATCTTCAGAAAGTTTTTCAAGCCGCTCCGCTAGGAGTGTAACGATTCATTCGCTGCATCAGTGCATCAACTATGAATTCTTCAGCTGAACTGATCTGATTCTAGAAATAAACAGAATGAATTGGTTTGATTTGGCCTGAATTTATATTAAGTTTTTTGAATAGATTCATTCACAGTTCATAAAATAAGACCCAGTATTGTAGTGATCTGACAGAATACTATGAATTGCAATGTTTTTATTTAGTTATTTATTTATTTTGTATTTATTTATTTAGTTATTTAATTTGGCAGATTGTTTTTCTTTTAATAGAAAAAAGTAGTAGTAAAAAATAGAATAGTAATGTTAATGTGATATTAGTAATAATTTATGTTCTCTGATTTTTTTAAAGAGAAATGGTAGTTTTACATTACTGCACATTTATTAATGAATATGCAATGCCGGTACTGAGTCAGGGCACAGACATGAATCATGGTTTACCAATTCGAATCTAATTGAACTGAAAAAGTCATGTTCCATTTATGCCACTCATTTTTCAGAGAGGTCTATACTCACAACAGGGATCTCTCCATGTTTCGAACACATTTTTATACAACCTGGAGTCTCAGCTAAGCAATCTGATTGGTTAAAGACATGTTTAACTCATGCTGATAATTCACACCTATTCACGTCTATGGTAACTTGAGGGAAACAGGTAGCAAGTTAGAAATCTCTAATTCTAATATACATGTGCATGGCTTTTGAAAGTGCTTTTAGTTTTGGGACAGCTCGTATGCATCTTGTGCTTTTGCAATATTTTGAGGAGTTGCATCCAACAGAAACTTTGCTCAAGCAATCAGAATTGACTGCACAGCTTCAAATTAATGCGGCACTGGAGTTGCAAGTGTTTCATAAGATTGCTACTATAACCCCCTTGCCCAGATCATCTTTTTTCATAAACTGCATCTTGCTATTGCATCTGTATTTCTGCCTGCTCTTGTAAAGTTGGTCCACACACTTGTATGCTTTAACCTCTCTGCCATGGTCAAAGCAGACAACCCTGATGGCTGCATCATTTCAAGGCATCTCCTATAAAGTGTTATTAGGCTGGGCTATGAAGGAAATGCCTCAGAAATTATGTGGAAACAAAATGAACTGGGCAGGTAAACGGCTATTTTGGTTATTTCCAGCATGGGCCTTATTTTCCTAGTTTGATGGTTGATTATGGCCAGGTTTATGTCGCCCACTCCCCTGTATAGCTTAGTAGTTTAATTTTGTAGGCAGTCAAAGCAAGCTCTTACCGTTGAACTCAGAAAGTGATTAAACATGTCTTGTCAACACAGTAACTCTCACACTGCACATATTTACTTAGCCGTGAGTGAGCAATTTTCACAACATTTCAGTTGCAATAGTACATTTGATTTTGATTTTGGTTTTCTTTTGCTCATATACATCTTTGTTTACTTTCATTGCTGCCAGTTCCACTTCTGCCTGTTGGAAGAAGTGGAACAATGGGAACATTTTCTTTCCTTGTATTACTCGTTGGAATACCCTCATCCAAAATCATTTGTAGTTTTAAATTTAAAATCTTAATCTCAATCTTAAATGAACTATAGCAGTTATTTATTGTTGTTGTTTTTTTTTGTTTTGTTTTTTTAAGAATGGTTGATTGTATTGGTGTTAGTTATAATGTAGCTGGTAATTTATATTTTTAACACTTGCGCTCCTGTGTTTACTACTGGAGTTGACACACTTCCACAATTTGTGATGCCTGGTGGGAAACATCAGAACCCACAAAACATCACTCATATCCTACTTAATTACCTCTAGCAGGCTGATTAAAACAGGTTTTCCCAGTTGGCAATTCATATTTACTGACTATCCAGTGTGACATTTTATAGTGCCAATGATATGCTCCCGGTAGTACTTATAACATATCTACCGCCTCAGTATTTGCGGGTCTCTTTGCTGTGTGAGTGTCATTGTGTTGTAAAGATATGCGTTCATGGCTTGTTTATCAGAGAGCAGTGCTATCACTGAAATAAAGCAACGTTAGACTCTATAGTGAAGAAAGTGATGTGTAAGTGATTGTAATGCTGAATTTATGGAGGTTGAAAATTGCCTTCAAGAACCAAAAGCAGTTGTTTGACTAGGACCTTTTCATTGTTGTGGTTCTGACCCATCATCAGCTGGCACTTCATTTCCCCCTTGTTTTAAATACCTGACCCTAAAGAACACCTAACCAAAGATGACATGAAGATAGAATATGTATTCATGAGTATGCCATATAGCTACTCTGCGTTTTAATGTGACAGGTCTGTAGCAACTATTATCAATGAAAAAAGCTGTTAAGAGGCTAAGTTGGATCTTAATTGTGACGCATTCGTACAAAACCATCCTGAGCCCTACTCACCCTCTTTGTCTCTATTTTGCCATACAAGTAGCCAAAATGAACAGGTAAATAATGTGAAGTAACCAAAAAGAACATGTGCATCCTAAACAAATAATGAACACAGGCTAAATGCATATTGTGGCCTCTACAACCTCACTTTGATTCCTGCAGGGCAGGGGATCTCAAAGTTTTGATGACTGGCCAGTTTAGGGACCCAACATTGGATTGTCTCCAAGAAAAAATGGAACATAAAATGATTTCAAAACAAGTCTTTCCTTTAATAGCCTATTTCCAGACTAAAAGTCATGCCTGTTGTGAATCATGTGAAAAATGTGTGTTGTGTTTTCTGGAAGAGAAAAAAATCCATTTGTAGATGTTTAAATGACAAAGGTGCATGTCTGCAATTTATGCTTTGGAAATGGTTTGCAGCCAGTAATGTAAAATAAACACAATTTGTAGTTAATGAGGCCAAAACAGTTTTGACAGAAAAATGACTTCTGGGCAGTTAAGCCTCTTTGAAACTGTTCAAGCTTAGTTGTGTGCTCCTCACCCATGAACATGTCATACATTTTATGATCGGTGTCATGATGGCCCCTTGCATATTGCCTTCACCTGCTTACAGATTAGGCACATCACTTTATTCGACAAGTAAGGTACAACAAAGTTTGCATTGCTCCATTTCTCCTGAAACTTCCTTTTCTCTTCACCGACACATTTTTTGTACGATGGTCCCAGCTCTTGCATCTCACTAACTGGCTAATGTACCTGCAGTGATGATGTAATCTGTCTCGCAAGTAGGCATTTTGCAAGTATGACTCATGAGATGCCTTTTCACCATGCATCCATCCCTAACTTGACAGCCTACCCCAGTGGGCGCGGTTTTACCACATTTAAGTTTATTTTTATTTATGTAATTTAATCATTTTTCCATATGAGTGTTTGCAAGAGTATACCCTTTACAAGTAGTGAGGGCGTTACCCTATAAGTTTTAACAGCTTATAACAATTGACCTCAGCCTCAGCCCTGTGAACATGTCTGCTGGTGAATGGCATCTGCAGTGCTACAGTTTAGATTTGAGGCCACTGAGACAGCTGCATCTTCGTATTTTCATATTATGTTTACTTCATAATAAATTCTAAGTAACGGTGAACGATGAACCCTCAGTTATTTTGGGAAGAAGGCTGTGAGTCTGACATACTGCACCCACACTCTGTGGTAAAAACAATAGGAATTTAGAATAGGGGTCAAAAGGAAAAAAAAAAAAAAAAACAACTTCACAGAGCACTGTGTGATGTAGGTTGGTTCAAAGCTGTATTGGATCTGGACCAAGTGTAAAGCATGCATTTCAACATGTCACCTTAAATCATCAAGAGTCCCCAGAAACCTTTCCAAGGGCAGCCATTGGCCCTTAACGTCATAATAATTCTATTACAGTTTGTATCCCCTGTAGTACAGCATAGATAATCAATGGTGAACTTGTGGTAATAATCTGTTGTTGTTGTTTTTTTTCTTTTCTTTTCAAAAGTAAAAAGCACTTTGTTGTAGATCTAGTCATATGTATAGTATGTGTGTGAATATGTGATTTTTGGTATATAAAGATATATGCACTGTACTGGTAATCAGTAATTAATCTATATATAATCTCTGCTCTGTAGCTATGCAAATGTTTTGCACCTTGGAAATGAATAATGGTGCCATTCCTGTTTTTTTCCTTTTTTTCCCCCCAAAGGTTACCCTAACATTGTGGCAACATATGGCCGCGGATACACTGGATTCGCACCTAGCTACAGCTACCAATTCCCTGGTGAGTCAAAGACTTCCTTGAAATGTCAGTCTTAGAGCTAATTTCTGTCATGCACACTCAAGCACACTCACACACTCAGATACACACACAAATGCATTGATGAATGTAAGCGTCAGTCACCAGATAATCTGCAGGGTTATAAGTGTGTTGCGTGTCTGGATTTCTCAACCAGCTGCTGAAAGCTGACGTACAGGGAAGTAAATTGCTTACTCCTTTTTATCCCATACTTGAACACTACCATGACCAAATGTCTAAAATGGAGGGAGTATTTTCAGGTTCTCAGTCTACCGTGGCCCAATGTATGCAAATCCATCTGTGAAGAAGCAGAAAAATAAGCAGTACTTTTTTATAGGCAGATTTGAATTTCCCTTTTTTTTTTTAAATGTGCTTTTTATAGTGGAAAATGAATGAAGTCATTTTCTGTGTTAAAAGTGTTGACTCAAGAGCGCTGGGTGCTGAAATGGGGGTCCAAATGGGAGATGTGCAGTCTGAAGGTGAGCAGCTGTACTTGTGTGCACCAAGGAGGTCTGTGGCTCTGTGTTGCTTCGCTAATGCAGGCATCCCGTCGATTTCATGCTTTATTTAAGGACTTTACACATACTTTGTTTGCCTTGCCAGACATCCGTCCCTCCACTGATAAGACGGAATGGAGAATATCTGACAGCAGCTCAGATCTCTGTAATAGCTTTGTGAAATAGAGTCAGAAATCGTAGCAGAGGGGGGTCCAGCTGAGCCCACCTGCAGATCAGACATATGTTAGATTTATACGTGACCACGGCGTCGCTCATCAAAAGAAAGGGAATAACGTCCACTCACATCAATGTGGGGGAATATAAATACTTTACAAGATGTGAAAAAAAAAACGGAGCATTTTCTTGTTTGTTCGTTTAATTGAAAACTGGGCAAGATTCAAGAGCAGAATGACCCTTTCTCTGCAGTCTTTGTACCCTCAGATAACTCCTTTATCTGATGGGTGTAAGGGCAGCCACACTGCTCACTCGTGTCTGTCTGTGTACGTTCATTTCAATTAATTTTCAATGAGAGCCATCTCCTGTCCAGACAGAGGTGATGGCATGCCCAACTCTGTCCATTCACTTTGATCGAAACTTTCCATGGACAAATGAGTCACCATCTGCTCTGCCAGTTAGAGGTGGGGGGTGGGGGCATTGTTTGTTTTAGGCAAAGAGAGAGAACTTGGAGGAATAAGCCAATGCAATGTACGTTCTGATTTGGATGACTGTATGTTTTTCATATCAGTTTTTTTCATTGAATCTGTACTGTATTGTTTGTCTTTTTTTTTCTTTTTTAAGCACTATGTTCACATTCCAAAAACCCGAAGAGAAAGACGTCTATCTGCCAAAAATTGTGTCCTCAAGCAAGATCATTGTGGCTGCTCCCTTACACCTAGCGTGGCTAACACCAGCCTCTCGAGGCTAGGCCGAGTCTGGAAAGGCTCTTTTGATCTTGTCAGCTTATTATGCTGATAATGAGGGGACTGTGCCCCCCAAACTCCGGTTGAATATCACTTCTTTGACACTATCAAATCACAATCATGATCGTAGCTGATGATACAGTAGGTTGACCAGCAGTGCACAGTCATTTGATTGGTAGGCGAGGGACGTTGCAAATTATGAGAACCAACCAAAAAACAATGTTCAAAATGTCAGTGAATGCTGCCAAACGAATGGAGCCTGTCCAGACCAAAGCTCGTTTTAGACTTAAATGAAAACAGCATTTCTGCACATAAATTAATGCTGTTTGACATGTATTGAAAAGGGGTTTAAAAGGGTCTCAGCATGAGTGTCACATACCTGCTTAAGAATCTCAATTTGACACCAAGTCCATGAGAGGTTGTGCACTCTGATTGGTTGTTCATTCCGTTGTTGATCGCAGGTGGATATCTGAGTACTGGAATTCAACAGAACACACATCATTGCAGAATTATAAAAGCTTCAGTGTAAGCACTGCTGCACGGTTACATTACGTTTGGCTGTAATTTGCACTGAAGAAGGACAGGTCAGTTGCTGTCAGGCAGCCAGATTTAGGCCTAGCAGATGAAAGAATTATCCAAAGGTCCTTAGACCCTCTATTATAACCGAATTGACAGGCTACAATTGACATAAATTGTCAGTGTGAATGCCAGATCAACAGCAGATGTTCTTTTTTACCAAATTCATTCTGGAGTACAAATCCAGCCTGAGAGAAGTCTTAATATGATGAGGATGTAAGATGTAACAGGGACAAGGAGAAGAGTTTTAAAGGAAAGGAAGGATCAGCATTTATCCCTGTTCTGTAACTGAAATCCTGTTAAACATGGATTTTTAAAATGTTTACTGTTGATGACAAATTAAAGGCACATCACCTTGCCCTAGGCGTAATGCATGATGCTGTCCATGTTCAACTCAATTTAAAGAGTGTGATAAAGCCGTATGATTAAAACAGCATCCTCTGGGCTCGCTTTACTCTTCACAGGGTAATTGGAATTTTTAATGTATGAATCAAACTGCTTGTCCAAATTAAATAACCTCAGGCCAAATATTGACTAGTGTCCTTCCTTACTGAGATGTAGGAAGCATCCTCCATTTAAGATCAAAGGCTTTTTCCCCACTGTACACAGCTACTCTGTAAAACTTAATCAAACATGCCCATAAATAACTGGAAGGGACCGAGCAGGTTGGATACAAGAGACACAAGACTGGGTGCAAAATGCCGGGGCTTTCTTTTACACCCAATAAAACGTCAAGCTACCACTGTTAACAGAAAAATGTGATAAGACACAATTCGGTGATGAAACTCTGAATAAAGTAATAAAACACACGTAGAGGAGCAGAAAGAAGGGAAGAAATATGTCTCCTCAAAACAAACAACTGATACAGGGACGCGAGTGTCAAACATCAGCTGCCACCTTGGTACTGCTATTCCTGTGGCAAATCATTCCAAAAAAAGGGTCACCAAGTGCATTTGGTAAAAATATTCTGTGTTCATGTCTTTGTATACCAACAGTTGATGCTTGGAAAAATAATCCAGCATTGAACAGACAACATGTAATAGACTTACAGGCCCTCAAATATTACTAATCCTACTCATGCAAATCAGACTGCCCTGCATCTGTCTAAAACATGTTCATGCAATTGAGTGTGTATTATCGAGCATTGCTTCACAAAGCAAAATTAGTCTGTGGATAAAATGCAGTAGTGCTGCTGTCTTTAAACCGGCAGTCAAAACTATTTGTGGAAGCGAAAAGGAAAATCAAACTGCAGACATGGTGCGGCTACTCCTGCCGAGGGGCTGAGCCATATGAAACATCCATGTACAATATAAATGCACAGTTCAGTGGCATGATCTTCAAATCTCTAGAAAGGCCCCACGCCAAATCCTGACTCAGAAAACAAGCCGTAACTTCATCAAATGCCTCTCTGGCACAATTCAGTGCAGCTGCTGTGAAGGTCAGCGGAGTGCAAAAAGCCCCCACAGTCAAGTAACAGCAAGCTACCTGTTCTTTTTTTCTCTGACTCATCAAAAGCACTCATAAATTTTTCATTCACTTCATCATGTGAGAGGACATGAAAACAAAAATCATGACCAGCTTAATTGCAGAAAAATAATGCACTCAGTATATTATCTAAATTTTGACAATGGAGCGTGGGGGCAGAAATTTGGGACATGTAATGGCGAATGTAAGGCGTGTGGGAAAATGCAACAGCTGACCTGGGCTGGTCAGGATGATTCTGGTTCACTGAAAGTGGTTCCCATCCAGTTTTGTGAATGTTATGATAGTTACACGGTCAGTATTTAATTTTACTGGTTCCTGAGGTGAGTTTGAAGCATAATCAAAACCTCAAAATCATACGGTCCTGTAGATTCAGTCACAGATGTTTTGAAAAAAGAAAAACAAATCTACACACCACCTATCTGCTGTTAAAGGAGAACAGTAACATTGTTCACAAATGCCTAGTTCTGATATTTCTGGATCAGTTTTACATGTATGAGCTGTTTCTCTTATGCAGTGCCTTTATCCTACATTCAAAATGAATCCATAGACTTATTTTATGATTCCCTAAAGGAAAAGATTTTTTTTCCCTGGTAATTGAGGAGAGATGAAGGATTTGATGAAGGAATGTACCAAGCACTGTATTTTTGCATCCCATGGTGTTTACACAAGCTGCATTTCATACCGCATGGCACTGTCTTTTCAGCATCATGCCTGAACTGAGAGTTTAAGCTCAGACTGTGTTGCATGCTTGGATCATAGAGCTGTTGAAATTAGCAATGAACAACAAGACTATCCATATTTGGTAATATTTCCTGTTGTATTGCTAATGATAAAACTTCATAAGAAGTGGTCACCAGCACACCAATAATAATAAATAGGGAAGGATTTTTTTTTTATCTGGTGGAGCTCAATAGCCTACTTTAAATAGTACTTTACAATATTAAACACAAAGTAATGTATCTCTTTTGTGACAGTGGGTATAAATACACACTTAACTGCAAATAATTAGCATAGCTTCCCCCTATAACCCAGATTTACATAGATTTATTTGTTAGAGGGGTTTTATTCAGGAAGACTTTTGAAGAAATGAGATCCAACCTACAGTCTGCTCAGTGCCAGACAAAAACTAAAAACTTTATTTCCTCTGACTTGGACTTACTGCTGTTATCATGTGGTTTTGGAAGAAAATAAATCCACTATAAGGTATTCTGCACTTCTATCACAAGATAAAAGTGCAGAGCATCGTGTAGAACATCTTCATCGTCAACACCTGAACCAGCCATATCTCATCTTACACATAACTGATACGACTGCATTCCCCATGAATAACCACACCTTTCAACTTTTTAAAACACATTTATCCTCCACCCTACCTCTCCCATAAAATCAAATAACCTCAGATATATTTTTAAATACAATCTTGTGTCAGGCAAGACAAATGTACCGCATGGGCAAGTTACCCAGAGTTGAGGTTACTGTTGAAAAATGTACATTTAAAGTAAAATGAGGTACGATGGGACCTCACAGTCAAAGGGAGTGTTGATTTTTCAGATATGTTCCAGGGAAAAGAATGGGGACATTTTCAGGAATCTCAGCTGTTAGTGGTAAGAAAATACAATTCTTATGTTCTGTTGAAATTAAAATCCCTGCCTGCGCTGTAATCATTGATGTGTTGCCAGATGCAGCTGAGGGGAGCGAGAGAGATTTAAAATATGGTATCATGTCAAAAAAAAATGTTTTTGGTGACGGGAGCAAAGGTATTCATTTCTCTTGCTTGAAACTGATTGGCTTACGCTTTACTGCATCAGGCAAATTTCTCGCTTTACCTGAAAATTTTCAACCTGAGCGAACGCTGCTTTGCCTCCCTATCTGTCACTTAGAGTGAAGTTGCATTTATCTCACTCCATTTCCCTCCTTCCATTGAGTTTCCATGCATATTTTTTCCCCATATAAACACAATGTAAGAGAACACATTACACCTAATTACCTGCAGAGGACAAACAGACATTGAGATAATGCAACCAAACTTCTGAAAATAAATGAAATAAAGGCGCATTCATGAAGTGAATTGAATGTGGAATGAAGACAAAATAAACCTTCAAAAAGCAGCAGATGTATACAAAGAAATGGCACTTTTTAGAATTATGATATTGAATCAGATTTTATCTGTCTTTGAAGAAAAGCACTTTACAAATAAAATGTATAATTATTAGTAGTAGTATTATTGTTATCATTTATCATATGTGATTGCAGTACACTGAACACTAACAGTGTTTTTTAAGATAACCCTAGGCTTAGAATGTACAATGTGAAAAGCCCTCCTATTTATTTGGCATATTAAAATGCATATGGGTAGAAAAGGTTTTTGAGTAGCATGTGTGCACGTTAACAAGCTTATGCAGTGCAGCCATCACAATAGAGAAGGGGTGGCAGCAAGAGTCGACGAGGGAAGATGGAAAATGCTAGTGTGCATATGTATGTGTGGGCGCAGTGTAGAGAAGTCAGGGATGTGACTAAGCTGTGGAAGGGAACACCAATAAAAGGGATACACCCCTCATACATTCATACAGTGCAGTCTATTGTCAACCAGCTCCTGTGTTAGTCCCTTTCATTACACAAACGTATGCACACACTCAACACTCACAATTGCCATATTCATACAAAGGCTCGGTTTGAGCGAGAGAAGGGGCGGCAGTGGAGACGCTTCTCTCACTCTCCTGTCTTCCTCTGCGACTCCCTGCCTCCACAGCCATGCCCTCTGAGCCTCCCCTGGCATAAATGACCATTATGGCTCCATTAGAGCTGCTACTAGGAGGTCATTATGTTGCACTGAAAAACTAGGAATGAAGATGTTAGAGGGGTCCCATCAGGGAAGAGAGAGGGAGAAAGAGAGAGAGAGAGAGAGAGAGGGAAACACAACACTCAGTCATCCAGCTACCCCAGATGCCATGACAGACAAACAGCAATTCAGGTCAAGTGAGTCAGCCTCTTAAGTAGTGACAGGATGCAGGGAAGGAATGATTAAGGAGAGTAGAGGGCAGTGGCAAGTGCAGCAAAGGTACGTTGAGGACAGGGGGGTGCATGATTTTGGGGGCAGTTGAGGGCGGTTACCGTAACACTCAGGGCAAAACCGTCCCAGCTGTTTCTAAATAAAATTGTCCTCGGTGCAATTACCACTGACAGAAAACATGAATGTGTGCGCGCATAATTTTTGCATCTTTCTCATACACATCATAATCACTGTGATTGTGGTGTTGGCGTACGTTTTTGGCGGCCGGCGGTTGGGTTCCTCCATATGTTTTTCGTGGCTTGTCACACGCATCAGCTGTGTTAGATCTTTTTTCTCAGCAGATAAGATGTGTGAGATAGCAACTGTGGTAGCCTCCATCCCTTCATATCTCCGCTTCCACCAGAAGGCCCCGAGACAGAGCAGCACACTCCATCATACATAAGCGGCAGAAAATGACATTTCAAAAGCCTTAAATCAGCACGGAGTATCTTTCCTTCTCCATGTGAATGTAAACAGGGCTCGGCCGAGTGGGCAGTTTTAGATTCGTCAGCTTCTGGAGCAACTGAATATGACAACCTGGAGGGTGGCCCAGTAGGTCGAGAGGCCTACCCGTACCCTTACGATGATAGGTTTGACTGCCATGACAGCCAATATGTCTGTCCTTGCTGAACTGTCCTCATCCAAGATACTTAACCCCTGTCTGCTTCAGGGATACCATCCCTCTGCTGAGATACACAACTTCATGTGCCAAAGGGATCTACAAGGAAATAAATTATTATTAACATAAACAAGCTGCATTAAAAACTCAGTACTACCAGCATATACATTTTTAATCTGACTTGAGAAATTATTTGCTCTTTGATTTAGACCTATGGAATACAGTTAAGAAATAGTTTGATGTTTGAAATTTGATGAGGTGATGGGGAATATTGCTATAGTTTAGGAACGGTGCTGTTTTTTCTACAAGGGGTCAAATGATGAAAGGAGTATGACGCCCTATCAGCACAGAGCAGTATAAGGCGATGCTCCTCTGAACAAAGGATACAAAGGGACATGGAGCAGCTGTCCTCTCAGCAAGGGGGATATAGGGGATAGAGAGCTGCTGACCTGTGCATTTGATATGATAGTTACTGCTACTGAGGGCTGCGTGCCCCCATAAAAGGGGGGCAGAGCCAACCAAGCATATGATAAATGCCATTGAGGTCATTTTGGGGCACGAGTCTGAAACAACTTCCGCAGCCAAAGCATAATGCATCCTCGCAGGGTTTAGCGCCTGCCGTGGAGGGTCTGCTGTCGGGGGGATGAAAGGTGCTGGCATGGAGAATTTTTAAGTTTTGAGGCCCAACAGAGGTGGCCCCTGCCTGGTTATTGTTTCAGGAGACATACATCATGCTGGCTGTGGTGTAACCAAGGCTCAGGTGTCCAGAGGCCTTCTGTGTTTGGATCTATGAGGGGGGCTTGCTTGAAAATGGAGTGGTTTGAAGTTCCTGCAGGAGATGGTTTGCCCCTTAAGTAGAGGTTGAATCCAGTCTGATAATTTGAACCTGAGAAAACTGGCTGAGAAAATTTTTGTCCAAACGCAACCCTACCTGCCAACCAGAACAAAGTGTTAAACACGACCCTACTGAAGCCCTAGAAAAATTCCTCAATAAAACCATTCTTGTAACTGAAACGTTGACTAATTCCCTGGAATGACTAAGTGCAAAGGTGAAAAAATGTGTGTGTGTGAATTGACTTTTTTTCTTTGGAATAAAACCCAACTTCTTCTGGACTTCAGGACTCTCATTAACTGTAGTCTACATAGCACCTGTCACCTTCAGAATAAATTATTTGAAATTTCTGTCATCTCAACCTATACACTTAAGGTCTTGGCAAGAACAGAGACTCTGCCTCTCCTCCTGTGTAACTAGATATTGTCATAAAGACCGTCCAAGGTGGCGTGCTGTTCCAAGTAAACGCATTGTTCAGTGGCACAGTCATGGCAGAAAAGGATTCACCTGTTGAATATTGTCAAAATTAAAATCTAGAGGACAGGATCCAAGAGCGCATAGTGGAGGCCTTCTCATCTGTTGTACTGAGTGAGTCAGAAACCGTTCATCTGGACTAATGGTCATTAATTTATGTGTGGATGATGATTTAGGTTGGGCGGGTACTGAGTTGGCGCTCAGACACGTTATCTTTTCCTGTCTGCTCCACCACAGATCTCCCATTTTGATCCATGGTCAGTACCCCTTTTTTCGGCTGCTATACTGGAGCAAGGGGAAGAAAATTTAGCAGATAAGAGGGAGTTGACCTATGAGTCATGACAGTTTGCTCCACAAGATAACTCGCGTTGTTTAACCGTTCACCGTGCTCCTGAGAAACAGCTGCAGCATGTAGAATATTGCTATCAGTTGAGTAGGCTTCTGTTGAATTACAGTTACATGGCAGATTGTTCTTAAGATCCTGCAACCGTTTTCCTACAAGCTGGGTGAGCTGTGACCCCAGCAAGTGGTCCCACAGGCCTGAGTGAGAGCTACAGGGCTGTAAGCAGATGGCCCTCCTGATGCCACACTGACTCACAGATTGGCTTTAATTGCCAAGGCTGATCATTAGCCCAATGGGCCTGTGGAGGCCGCGGCCCTCCGTGAGTCACAGGCCTTAAAATAGGGCCTGATGAGTGGTGTCATGATTGCATACGCTCAAACAACCATGCACATGAACGTACAGCGCAGCCCTCTTTCACGCAGATACACAAACCCTCTCAAAGGAACGGTATTCATACAAAGACTCCACCAAGCTGCGTATGAAGGGAAAGGGGCGGAGATGGACTTACCAGAGGCCTCTCTCTGCTGTCCTGTCTTCCTCAGTGACTCAGTGCCTCCACAGCCATGCCTACTGAGCACGCACACACACACACACACACACACACATATCGCAGTGCACACCATCACACAGACGCACATACGCACACTCCCCAGGCCATGACTGTTCCTAGTGCCAGCAGTGTGTGCTGCTCTGACGTCAGCGGACAGCGCTGTATGTCACGCCCTGTCTTGTTCTACAAAGCAGGACTGCTCCCAGATCAGCGCTTCTCTCCGTTAACTGCTCCTAAATTTGCTTTGTGTATCTGTGCTCTGCCCTCACAGAGACGATGTAGGCCACTGACATTTCTGGAAAATAGGCACTGCACACATTCAACAGGTGGAAATGTAGCAGCTGGGGATGTCACAATATCAGTTTTGGTAAGCTGATACCAATACCAGTGAAACTCCACTTATCTCTATACCTGATTGGATACCACAGCAAAAAAACAGCAAACCCATAGAGCACACACACCTTCATTTAAAAACACTGTAGAGACATTAACAAGTAAACAGAAACTTTGTCTGTTTAAAGATTTTAAACATTAGAATCAATCAATGGACTAGCTAATACTTGGCTGCAGTTTTATTTGGTTCACACAGCAAAAACATTCACATCAACCAAAACGTATCAACAAAATCCACGTGGGAGCCGTCAGCCTGTTCTTTGGTCAGTGTCAGGCAAAACTGATGAGATGTAGGGACAGAGAAAGGAAATGGTTGCTTCCAGAATATTTTTTTTTCCCCTATCTCATTATTGTGTTTGTTGTTCAAACACTTTTGAGAGTGAGTGTTTATAATGGTGATTTGTTCTGTTAAGAAAAAAAGTTACTGACACAAGCTTTAATCCATATACCTAGAGAGCAATGTTCTCCTCATCGTGTTCCTCTGCTGCTTACTGCTAGCGACTGACACTACCAAGTTGCTTCGCCCAGTTCTTTATTTATAAGCCCCCTAATGCACAGTGGAGCCATAGGAGCTGCTTCAACCCAAAACACACAATGCTTCCTGTCGCTGGTTTGTCATCGAGGTAGGTTCATGTTCATGCAAACTGCTCCAGAGTTCATCTGTAACCACATCCAGACCACTTCCTCAGCAGGGTCTCTGTGCAGTTGTTTTTCGCCCCGCACTTGAGTGTGGGTGCTGTTTTCACACCTGCCCAAATGAGCTGCACCGAGGGGGTAAACGCACGATGGTTTGTGTCAAAAGGACTAAACAAGGCTGGTGTGAAAGCAACCTGAGCTACAAGTGGCTACAATAGCCTGTAACCTTCAGAAAAAAAATAAACAACCCAATAAATACTAATTCACATTAGAAGAACTGTATGAAATGTCCACCATCAACAGTTAATACTATGTTGCTCCCAGTATTTTAAAATAACGGCTGAGGCTGCATTACAGTAAGAACAGAGTAGAGAGAAGGATCAATTTTTGTCAGTGCTATCAATACTAAAACCACTAGTATTAGTATAACTTTCAAAATTATGGTATTGACTTTGTACCTAAGTGTCAACTCTTGTGACATCCCTGATAGCAGCCCTTCAACATCAAGCCCCTCCGTCTTTACAAGAAGCTCAGCGGTTTGTGCATCATTGTTTGGTGATGTGGTTTTGTTTTCCTGTTTCGATGCAAGGGTGTGTTTGTATGTGTGTCTGAATGCAAGTCAAGTCGCATGCACATGCACATGCACGTGTGCCTTCCTGAGTGTGTGAGCACCTGTCTGTCTGCCCGTGACTTTAGCTCTTACACTGTGACACAGGCAGCGCTGTAAGCCCAGATTTGTCCTCAAACGTGAAAAGGAGGCTCAGCTCATTTGCCTGAGTCTTAACTCGCCCTCAGAGCAGTAAAAAGATCTGCCCTCATCCGAGCAAACAAACAGCCCACCGCAGAGCACAGAGTGGAGGTGCCTGTGGTTGGGGAGGCAGAGTGGCTGCACTACAGCACATGATGTGTCTACTGTTGAGCTGCTGGTCTGGAAATGGGATTTGATCCGTAGTCTTGTTTATGGCCAGCACCTTTTGGACACCATCAGAGACCAGAAGCACAAAAGTAAGGAGCAGAATCACTGAAGAGGGCAGAGGATTCTGTGTGCCCAAGAGCTTGTGCCCTGTGTCTACAGACTCTTGTTTTGAGGCCACCCACAGTTTCAGAGCTCCAGGCCCAGCAGTCGGGTACTCGCCGGGCCGTCACCCAGCTGCCTCCATCCCTTCATCCCTCCCTCCTGCGGTCTGTGTTAATAGCTCTCCAGTAGCTCTCAGCCACTCTTTCCCCGTAGTGTGTGGACATACAGTACACGCACAAACACACACACATAAATTACACATGTGGACATGAGCACGCACATGCAAACAGTCATTATCATAGCACACAGCCGTCTGCATAGCTCCACTTCACATGGCTACATTGTTTATGGCTCCTATAATCAGTTGCAGCCAGTGTTGTTGTGCTATTTTTGGAAGAGTAGTGCACTCTTTTACCCCGCTTACCCTCTGCTACCTAGAGCAATGCTAGTTTGTGTAACTTTAGCTGGCTTGAGTTGGCTAAAATGAAATGAGGTCGCTAGTTCCTTCAAATAGGCCACAAAATCATCTTCAGGAAATGATGTGTGCAATGCGCAGTGCATATTATTAGTATTATTGTTTGTGTCCATGTGTGTGTTTACATTATGAGGGGGATTGTGGCGTGTGCTGCTGCCTGCTGAAAATGTAATGCGCCTCCACTCTGTGTTATGTATGCTGGAGTCTGTATTCATGCGTGTGGCAGTTGATTTGTTATGTAAAATTGATCATTCCTGCAAGGTCAGGTTCAGGTCACAATCACTTTTTTTTTTTTTTTTTTTTGGTGGTCACATTCATAGATGTGAATCCATACAAATACATTTTAACTTTTATGGTGAAATGACACTTAATGACGCTCATTTTCAGCAAATCTCAAATTACCCTCGTTCATCATTCATCCTTCTCCTCTTCCACCACCCTCAACGCCGGGAGATGGGCATTAAAATGCATAAAAAATTAAGGCTGTTTACTCGGACACTAATGAGAGGAGGCTTAGGTAGTCTAGTCTAATTAATATGATGGGCTCCAGGGGGACCACAGAGGCAGGGTCATAACAACTGATTCACTAGGAGCTCACAGGACCCCTTAATGCTCTGTGAGAGTCAGACCTGATGCCAGAGCAGATAGTGCTGCACGGAGACATGTTGCCTTTACTCATCCTAGGTTGGAAAGCGGCGCCACAGTTAAATGTACTGAAGCAGACCATTACATAAGCACCACTGCAAGGTCAGCCATCTCTGTATCCTCTCCGTCTGTCTCTCTTTATCTAAGTCACTGTCATAAACTGTCTTGCTGACAAACCGGTTTCAGGGTTTCTCCAACCAGCTGAATTGAAGCACATTCGCCCCCCAGGTCTGGGTGAGTTCCAGTTTTATCCCTGCCAAAATGTGTGATTTTAAGTCACCATTTATGTTAACTGCCTCGCTCTCCGTTCCTCCCTCCTCTGCTGTGTGTGAGTGACAGACACGTATTGAGGCTTTTGGATGAGCAGAGCATGATGCTCCGTTCAGCTCACCAGTTTCCTCTTTAGCTAAAGCACCTAACAGCGTAGAGCATAAAGAGGAGATCAAAAGTGTGGCTACGCCGGGATAAGGAGTCTGGTTTGTCCTCTTTGTTGTCGTGCTGCTGTGGGCTTCAACTAGACGGAAACTGCTCCCATGTCAGAGAAAATGTTAAAGACACTTCCTCTGAGCTCTCTATATCACATCAATCACTCGCAAACAGTGTGCAGTTGTGTGATGTGTGTGCAGCTTTGGGGGCTGCGTTCATGTTGGAGTTAAGGGCATTGTGACTGAGGCAACAATATGAAGCATAGCACCATATGAACACTCAACGACAGCTCAAATTCATGCTAATTTAGGGGTGGTAGTAGATTTTTTTCTCACTTCAGCTGCCCTTGAACTGGAGGGACCTTAGTGAAGCTCCTGTGTTAGAGAGCATCCACCCTGCTGAAGCGTCCTTGAACAAGACGCTTCATCCCCGCCAGCTGCAGGGTTTCTGTTCTGTCGCTGACCCTGTGCTTTCACCTCCCTGTGGAGTGGAGTGAGAGAAAAGAGAATTTCCCTATAGGGATCAGTGAAGTATCAGATCAGAGCAGTGATGACAAAGTACAGTGCTGCTCATGAGCATTATGTCTTTCTGGTAAAGCAGTTGCATTTTTATAATATATCACATTTGTAGGTAATCTTTCTGAGGCCTGTTGTTGCAGCTTCATCTGTCACATCGGTTTCGGAGGTTTTCACAGTTGGTTACAAGCATTCCTCGATACCGACTTCACTTTTTCGGAATTCTTCATACGATTCTCTGCACCAGCATGCGGCCCGGCACAACAGGTAATGTCATGCCCGAAATGCACAAAAACTACCAAAACGCCGCATGTATGTCTCAAAATCAGGTAATTCAGCTGAGCGCAAGCACTTGTTTTCTCCCTACAAGAACACTGTCAGACATAACACAATAACCTTAAAAACACTAACAATGGGTCGTGTTACAGCAGAGGCTCTATTTTTGTCCAGGCATGGAGGGACATCTGATCATGCGGCTGGACTAATTTAGATAAACTGAATCAATAGTTGCTCAGCTTTTGTTTATATAATCGTTATATCTACTACTTTTAAGATAATCAGTTATTGAATTTTTTATGTCACCTTTTGAGCTTGAATTCACCATTTTTGAAAATAGTATATATAGGATTGGAGATTGAAACAACAACAATTTTGAAAACTATGGTCACTGAATGCATTTTGTCTCAAAGCAGTAAAAAAATTCTCACAGTTTGCTCCACATAGAGCCCTGTTGTGCCAACTTTGTGAGGAGTTTTGAAAAAGTAAACTCAGAATGCAGAAATGCTTGGAATGGATTGTAAAAAAAGAAAAAAAAACTGTAATACACGATTATGACTCATGAGGGGACAGAACAACTGTCCCTTTCAGCCGCAGCAGTTTGTACCCCTGTGTCCTTCTGAAAAGTTGCCCAGTTGGATTTTTACCAAATATTTCTCCTTCCTGGCCTCATCATTGTGTTCAAAGGTATATGATACGTGTGCAATTACCACCATAGAGCCGGGCTTTGCTGAGCTCCGGGCTCACTCCATTTCTGTAATTGACTTTCCCTCTCCCAAATCACAACCCATGAAGTCTTAATGGCAAAGGATCAGTGTACCAAATGGTTTCATTACATACTGAAATCTTTGTTTCTGGTTAAAAAAAAAAAGAAAAGAAAAGAAAAGAGGTAGTGCCCGAGCTAAGGGGCAGACACAAAGGTGCCCTCACCAACACACACACACACACACCTCCCAACAAACGGACTTAGACACACATACACATACATGGAGCACATTTGTAGGCAGATATGATCACATCAGGAAGCAGTTAAATCTGTGAGCCTGCTGTGTGGGGTTCAGGGACAGCGGGGGGCCAAATTATTCCTGTTGTCCCGATCTGGTGCTGACGAGGCCACTCACACACACACCTGAGTTGATCAAAACCAAAGACATTTTTTTATTTTCATTCGCCACAACCTTTAACTTTCAATCTTGGCAACAAGAGGTGCTGTTGGACTGACTGGAGTTAAATTTTTTTGCGCTTTCACTCTCAGACATCTCACCTCAGGTTGAGTCACCCCTGGGTGACACAGAGACAACTCACCCCACAGGTTTACATTTATCCCAGGATTGGATGATGTGTTTTCACGCTTACTATTTTTACCCACACTGAAAAGACACGCATTCTTTAAGAATATTTCTCAAATCCAATTTCTAGATCACTGAGAACAGTGTGCACTCATGGCAACATGAAAACATTATAGCATATGTCCTCATGGTAAAAAGCCTATTGGAGTGACAGTATCATCATCAGGCCAAATCGTTCTTGAGATTTTAGCTGTTTTCTTTAGCCAGCTAATACCATTATCCAGAGAGAATAATAGCAGCTTATTGTTGTTATGGTAACACCAGCTGTTACCAGCTGCTCCTCCAAACGCTGCCCTGACAGGGTGAGCTCAACCCTGTTGTTTTCACACTACATTTTTCATCCCGGGGAAATCACCTCTCTCCAGGGTGCACAATTTCAGCCCTGGTCTCAAGCAGGGTTGAATTCACACCTGTGGTGAGTGTCTCCACCCCTGGGCTGAAAATGATTGTGAAACGAGTGTGAAAGTGCGATCTATGGTCTCAGGCTAGTTGACCCAACAGCTACAAAGGTTATGATAACTAACATGTCAGCGTATAATTACACAGTTGATGGATGCTGTTGGGATATCATGTTGAACCGTAGCTGCAGTTATGATTGTTTTCCGTCAGTGGCGCTTCACACTTCTGGTAAAATGAGTCCTTTCGTCTGATTTAGTGTTTCATGAATATGTCCAGTTGTTCTAGTATCACTAGTATGATATAAAACTCACAGTGTCACAGAGGCAGCAGGGTAGCTCAAAAGAGCAAGGGCTTTGGTTTGGTTTGGTGTAGGTCGGGTTAGGGATAGGTCTTTTGTGTTTGTTGTTGTTTTTGGCTTGGTTTGGGTTTGTGAGGTTTGTTGTGGTTTATTTTTTGTTTTGTTTTGTTGCTTGATTCAGTTTATCTTTTGTCTAGGTTGGTGTGGCGGGGTTTGTTTTGGTTTGGTTTTTTGGGGTTTGGTTTGATTTGTCTTTTGTTTGTGTTGATTTGATTTCAGTGTGGCTTAATTTGTTTGGTTTGGGTTTTTCTGTTTTCTTTTATTTTGTCGTGGCATTTTTGTGTGTTTTACAGTAGCAGTTTCTAGTTCAGGTTAAGCAGAGTACCGCTGTCCATCTCTTTGCATCCATACATTTTAATGTTCAGCCATACTCCTCCTGCCATATGCTCATTCACATCACACTACGTACTCTGTTCCTCTCTCTCATTTCCCACGCAGACGCTGAACTCAGTGTATTTATGTGGGGGAAATCTCTGTGTTGGTCTCCATTGATCAGAGGCATGAATGCAATCAGAGGTGCGGTGAAACATGAGCATGTATGCAGCAGTTCATATGAAAGGCACCTGGCTGTCTCCCGTTCTGTGATTCATGCCTTTGATAGAAACAACCAAGAGTTGCTTTCAACAACAACAACAAAGTCGTGCTGAAGGATGACTACAATGGGACACTTGTCAGTCTAGAGATGAAAAGATGTCTATCTAGATGGCTGTCCCTTTTGTTGATTTGTTTTGTTTTTTTTATTTGTTTCTATTTGTCTCACTATATCTTATCAAAGGCTATTGATGAAGGGGAATGTGAAGTGGAGTCGGTTTTCTCCCTTACCTCCCTCCTCCTGTGACAAGGAGGCAGCGTGCTTCAGTGCTTCGAAACATCTGCTATGACTTATCTACAGGCTTATCCCCGCTGCTGCAGGCTTTTCCTCCTTACTGGGATACAGTGCCGTGAAAAAAGTGTGCACCGCTTGTATGCTCTCCCCATTTTTCCGCATTTTTCACATTGAATTTGGCGAGGTCTTTTGTGGTTTGTAGTAGTTTACAGAGAGAGTCAATGAACTACCACTACAGGATGTACCTAAACCCAATTAAAAGTGCATCTGCGGCCAGCTGTTTCAGCACGCTGGTCAGCAGTCTGGCCAGCCTTGCCAAATTGTGAGCTTGGGGTTATAAGTTTCTATTCGGGTAGAGGGCAAATCAGATATTGAGCATGTGCAGAAAGACCATTATGGAAAATTTCATTTACTGTTGTCATTATTATAGCCAGCCAACATAAGCTACTTTCATGTTGATTCTTGCAACCCTCAACTGTAAAAACAGTACAGTAACAGATTTACTGTGTATTATTTCAGTGCTGCACTGACCAGCATATTATTGTATGTTTGGCCTGCCCGAAAGACAGAAAATCTCCCATAATCCATGCATACCTACACTGAATTCCTTGATAATGTATTGGAAACTCGTGTCCTGGCCTTTTTTTTTCCCCTCCCACATTCTCACTGGTTTTCCCTTTGTCTTCCTTTCGCACGATTTGGCTACTGTTCTCCTTCAGCTTGTTTTGGTGCCAAGCTAGAGCCACATCAGTCTCAGTTACCCGGCTGTGTAACATCTCTGCTGCTGTCTTTATGCACTTCAAGTTAGGCTCTCAGACAATTCACATAGTCTGTAATTGTGTCTCTAAATCACGGTCCTGTTCAGACCTGGTATTTTTTTTTTTACCCAGATATATCCAGATTGAATGAATACATGCATCCTTGACATGTCAGGTCGAGCTTTTTTGTCACCTCGACCACATACAGTACAGCACACAGCAGAGACGAAACGGTGCTCTCCTTGGACCATATGGTGCAGCACAGACAAACAACAGCCCTTTCAGTCAGACAGTGTGAATGTGGTGAGGAGGAGAGTGAATACATACACTGTGTTGGGATAGAAGTCTGTTAAAAAAAATATTAAATAAACACCATACTAAAAGAACTGTATAAATGGGGGGACACATTGGGTGGACACTGTAATGAATATAAACATAAATATAAATATATGGCTAAAAATACCAGTATAAATACAGTATCAATAACTGTGTGTGTGTACAATACATCACATATAATACTCCATCTTCCTTCTATACTTCCTTAAAAAGTGGTGTAATTCAAAAGGGAAGCGTTGAGTTTAAAATTTAGCAGTAGAATAATCCGCTTAAACAAAAGCTTTTAACGCTACACATTCTAGTAATTTTACAGTGTCTTAATATTAAACATTAGAAGGACCTTTCCCCCTTTTTTCAGGCATTAAAATGTACTTGATGTCCTACATAAGACTAGCAGTGGTGCCTGATCTCCTGTGCAGTATTAGGTAGGTTACGCTGTGGATGAACCTCTGCCGCCAGTTTTGGGCCCCAAGAACAGCGCAGATTACATTCACATCAGTCGAAAGAGCCAGGACACGACTGTGACCTTATTGATGCACGCTGCAACAATTAATCCTCGTAATGTTTTCTGAGGAATGGAATCAGAGCGGGAGTCAGCGAGTCAGCATTGGAGTGTGGTGTGTGTGTCAGTCACACTGAAACACAAAGACAGCAAGAGAAAAATCAGGTCTAAGGGTAGCAGGTTGAGTGGCAGAAAGTAAATAATTGGGGGCGGAAAGAATTAGGCTTCTAATGCTGATGTCTTTACAGTGAGAATAAATGGGGTAACCTGTGGTATAGAGTCAGGCATAATTTAAAGTGTTGGTTTAAAGTGATAGTTCAGGCTCTTTATTCCCTTTTAATTGATTGCCGTGCCACTTGAAGAGGGCAGTAAGGGGATGCATCTTGATGGTTTTACCCTTAATTAACAGATGGCTAACTGAACACTTTATCCTAGGTTAGGCTATCATGACTTTACAAAATCGGGGAATGAGATGCAAAAGAGAAAACTTAGGCGATCTGAAAAGCTAATATTGGCACTGAGGTAATTTCCAGTCATTTGCAGACTAATGTCAAGAGTTCATGTGCAGGGCATATTTGGGGCAATCTATCTAAGGCCTGTGCAAAACAAACAGAGCGTCGCTGTCTACTGTTTTATGCAGTCGCCTCAACTGCAGAAGGTAGCATGGCTCTGGAAACATGTCACAGTTGTCGCTGTAGCTAAAAATAGCAATCCCACAGTGTTCAACATTTTTAGGCCAGTATCCCTCACGTCACTTGTAATGAAAACATTTGAAAAGGACATCATAAAGGAAGTTAGGCAGGTTTACAATGATCCCTTGCAGAGGGGGAGTTTTGGGAGCCTCACCAACTTTTCACAATCTCCCATATCATCATTCTTGAGGGCCTTAAGAATTATGGCATACTTTTATTTATAGATTTATCATCAGCTGTAAATAATAAACATCCCAATCTGCTGGCAGTGAAATTTCTCCTCCATCCTGTTTGAGATGTTTTGTGCCGTGTATGTGGACTTTGGGTAGTGAGGCTCTGCCTTCAGGCTGCTGCTTCAGACTGTCATCAGGCTATCTTAAGTGTCTGCCTTTAAAACGGAGAAATAGAGCTTAATTTATCCCAGCTGCTGTCAACAGCCTTAACTATCATGTTAATTAGCAGTATTACAGAAAATTGACCTATCAGCTGAGGTCAGATTGTGTGTTGTCGTGAGTTCTTTGAAGTTTGGTCTTTTATATTTTTATCATTTTATTATGGCCCTGTAGCCTTTTTTTTATGTGTATATGTTATGTTTATATTATACTACACTGTCTGTAAACCAAAAGCACTTGACAGTATTCTTAAAAAATATATTATGAATTATATTGTAATGATTTGATAATTTATGTCTGTTTAATGACTACATAATAAATAAAATATTTGAATATGTCTAATGACAAGCCCCATCCCTGTTTTGTTGTCAGGACTTGTCGATCATCTGACAGCTATACCAGGTTAGGCTGTAGCAACAAATCTGGGAATTTAATTGTTTCCTGTTGTCACAGTGTAAGTGATTACTTCACAGTGATGAATGTTTAATTGTTTAGTTACATTGTCATGACATTACAGTGATGTAATATGGTTACCTCAACACAGGCTGATGAAATTTCATGAAATGAGCACAATCTCTGAAAAAACAGATTATGTGTTGTGGGTGCAAATTGTGTGAAAATTACATTTCTTCACTGTAAACCTGACAATACCACACGTTAGACACACAATTTTCACTTGTTTGGCACATGAACAGATTACCTCATGGTTATGTTTTGGCAAGTAAAACAAATTTGGCTAAAATTAGGGTTCAGGTTGGATAACTGAGACAGTTTTTGGTGAGGTAGGGGTGGATACTTCAGCTCCTGAATATTTGTAAATACTGAAATTGGAGATGGATCAAAAAAAAAAATGTTAAGACAACACATACAGTGGTATGAGGTCAGCCAGGCTATATATAGATTCATTCACAGCTCTCAGCTGGAAGGGTAGAGAGACACCTCTGAGAATAACCTCACACTGGAATTAGAAACCATCTTTGTCTCTTGAAAATTTTGCCCTTTTAATAGTAGGTTTTGTTTTGTTTTTTTGTCTAATATGTGCAAAGAAAATACTGCGCCAGGGACTTTACTCTTTTCCTCAGAGAGTGGATGCAATGTTTGCAGCGTGTGTGCTACAGTGCTCATCTTTCTTTGAGTCTCATCTTTCTTCGTTTCTCTGTGTATTCCTGAGGAACGCTGAATTTTTGTGCTACGGGCTTGAGGAGAGAGAGCTGAGGACAGTTCCCCAGAGTCCAGACACCAAGGCCCCCGGGCCTCCACAGCCCATAAACAGATGTGTCCTTGTCCCCAGCCAAGCGCAGCCACTCAAGTGGCAAAGCAGGGGCCCAATAATTGTGAAGAATTGAAAGCTAAATATTGGCTTTATCTCCTCAGTAATAAAAGGGCCATGAAATTGATTTAATGCTGCAGCGCTTCTCTTGGGTGGCTTCTTACAGCGTGAGCACAAAACAATGAGCAGCAGCCATCTATTAATTAACCCACCTAATCCTGCAAAGTTAATCTCTCACCACAACTTTGCCCGCAACTAACTTCCAAGCCAGTGGGTCTATTGGGGGTGTCATGACAATGGCAGGGAGGGGAAGATAGATTCAGCACTTAGGAAAGGAGAGAGAGGGGGGAAGAGGTGGAGAGAGTTGGGTGAAACACGGTTCCACACAGCAGCCGTGGGGACACTGTAAGTGGAAATGCAGGGGTGCATGGCCATCATTAGCATAGCATCAGAGCTGATTTGTGTTTTTTTTTTTTCTTTCTTTCTTTTTCAAAGACATTAAAGAGAGGGCGAGAATATCAGATGAGCTGTTGTTGAATCAGTTCGTGGTGGGGTGTGACTGCAGCAGCATAAATTGGAGCTGATTTTAGTCGCCATCTTCCACATCTGTTTGGATTCCTTCTCCGCCGTCACCGTGCTGCCTCAGCCGTTATCCTGTCTCGAGCTGTTTGATAGTTCGGGGAAAACTGGCATCTCTTGCTCTTCTTCACCTGCCTGGCAGTCTCAGCATGACGGCAGCTCATACCCAACACGTGCATTCATGCTCACATTGTTTCAACAGAGTTGTGAATTACCTCCTTCTCAGCCGGCTGATGAAAAGCTATGTGTTTTTCTCTTTGGCTGCAGCTCATCTGACCCTGCCCTCTCGCCTCCCTCCCCTCCTCTCCCTCCCTCTCATCAGTCTTTTGTTCAAGCCCCTCTTCGTGGAATAGCAGTGTAAGGCTGGCTCAGAAAATAGGTCACCCGTTTGGTGGTCTTCTCACCTCCACAGCATTCAAAAAATAGCCCTCCTGGGTGTCCTGTGCCATTTTTTAACATCTAAACCACAACATGGCCCAAACACATAAGAGAAAAAGCACACATGCACGCAGATTCAGCTTAAAAATCAAAGCTAAATCTAATTGAGGGAATTTGGAGATAATTTTTTTTTGCTGGTGAGCAAAGCATTTCCCGTGGAGATAATTTCAGCGGGTTGATTAGGCAGAGAGGGTGTTGAGGCCAGAGTGGGGAATCTCATCACCAACACTAATGACGTGCCATTCCTGTGTTTCAGAGTAGAGCCCAGGCCCTGGGCACGGACTAGCCTCTGTCAGACACCTCTCCTTTCTGTGTTCATTAAGACCAACAATGTAATTACAGCTCACAGACACTCCATTGGCTTAATTACAGACTGATTATTGGGCTGATATTTGTTGAAATAATTCTAACACCGGACCCTTAAGACACAAAGAAGCGGGATTTGTACTTGCGTGGTATTTAGGGCTTTCTTTTATTAGCCCATTGTAAACTGTCAGTTTGGACAGATTTACTGATGAGATTTAGAGCATGAACGTGCTTTGACAAACACGTTTTGAAAGGAGCAGAAGAGCCGTGCTCAATCTTCACATCAGCTGACGCTTAAAGAGAAATCTCCTCTGAATGACAAATAATCCAACAAATATCTCCATCTGATCGCGAGGGCTCTTTTCCCCCACTGTGTGTCTGCCACCTGACTAGCTGAACAAACAAACTGAATACTTCTTTCCATGCATTAAAGTGTATAAATCTGATCCGTGGCAACCTTTACTGGAAGTGGAAGCACTCGTGATCTAAATACAAGGATATTCCCCATGTCTAGGACTTTGTGCATGTCTTTGCAGCTCTGAAGTGGCTGTCATTTTTCTTCCAAATCACGTACATAATTATCCCCAGAGCCACTTCCTTCACTAGTATAATCAGGGATTTAGTGAGGGGCAAACCCAGCTAAGCTCAGTTTACCCACCTTTTTTTTTTTTTTTTTTTTTTACTTGCAGAACAATATCTGCACACTTTTTTCACCTGATGTAAATCTGCCCTATAATATAATGTAAATTCAGAGGATGTAAATTTCAAGTACACACTGCACTAGGCAGCATTGGTCTAAATTGTATGAGGGAATTATTTTTTTTATGAGGAAAAAACATAAACCAGTGCTTTTCTCAAAATGCTAATTGGTTTTACTTGTAGCTTTTTGCTTATGATGGTGACTAACTCCGGGTCATAGTTACTGTTTTGTTTACTACTACATCTTTGCATTCCTTCATGGAAACAATACATCATGCATCATTTTTAGCGGTGTGTGATGTAAAAAAAACAGTCATGCAGAGTTCGCCAGATAGGGAGGTTTTTCCTTTCCATCTTTGCTGTTGTTAGAAGCAGCAGCATTGTACCAAGAGCCCGCTGATTGAAGTTTCATGATCATAAGAAAGTCCTCAAGGGAATCCAGTGCTGTCTTTGATATTTTCCGTACATCAAGGATGTACATGTTAGGAAGAGATCTGTAATCTTTACACTTTACGCTATACCCCAGTGTATGCTATATTTTTATGCTCCTTATATTCAAATAAGTTTCACCTCCATAACCTCAGATACTTTCAGAAAGAGGATTGTCAGCTAAGTTCACTTTAGTTTAGTTTTGTTTAGTTTTGTTTTGTTTTTTTTTCATTTTAGGGGCAGTGATGATTCTGGTTGCATACCTCACAGCTTAGGTTACAGTGTCTCTATACTGTAAACCTTGTATAGATCTTTAGTGATCATATTCTTTTGGCAGCAACGTACCTGATGAATAACAGTGCATTTTTATGCAGCTTTTAAGTATTCTTGATTTTAATCTTACCACACATTCATAATCATGGAGAATGTACCATGTCATTGTATTCCTTGTGCGGTTTTATATAAATTCATGTTTTCAGAGTTGGAAAGAAACTACTCTGTTTTAGAGTAGTTTTTAATGTTTTTATTTCTATTTTTTTATTTCCAACTTTTAACCCAGCCCTCATCAATGATATCTGTAATTTACAATTGAAAAACTGGTCTGGACTTCCTTTAACTGATGCTACAACTTTGCTGCCATGAAATAAGACAGAGTCAGATGATCACAAGACGCCCCTCCAAAAGGGCTAATTTACCATACATGCAGTCTGAATTACTGAATTACTGACTGAATCATCAAATGTACTGTTCTCAGTTGTTTTTAGTGAGTTAATATGTTACTTGAATCATTCACTTGGCAAGTGCTCTTACTCTGATGAATGAAGTAGCAGTACCTCAATCAGTGCTATATTGTATTTATATTTTATTTTCATCTCTGTGCATTGTCTTCATAATACTCAATGATTCGCCTGGGGCCAGTTTTGTGTTTCTGAGTGTGTATTGGTGGGTCAGCAGGGTTTGAAATATGTAAGAGTGTGCTGACAGACGTAGCTCTGACATCCCAACGGCTATGATTTTTAGCCTGTAGCAGACTGCTGGTATCAACATTCCCCTATAGCCCTGCGATGCACTCATCGACGTGCAGGAAGTGATGTGTGTGTGTGTGTGTGTGTGTGTGTGTGTGTGTGTGTGTGTGTGTGTCCATGTGTGCTCCAGTGTTTATTTTTTCAGTGCACTTCCTCTATTTCTGCATGGCTCTGTTGCATTGTTATAACTCCGTGGTTTCCTCAAATGTACATTTACTGTAATA